>JASANE010030419.1:0-52043 GCA_030248225.1 Trileptium ribeirensis | reverse complement strand
TGGCGTTGTCACGTCTAGGCTTTCGGCAGCAAGCTTACAATCCCTAGAGCTCCATACACGACAATTGATTTCTTATTAATTCCAACAAGCGATTACGTGTAACCTAATGGACGCTATGTAAGAAACGACACAAGCGTTTATCATGGCAAACCCTACAGCTGCGATGCGCACTTTATTACAAAACAATAATATCTTCGCTACAACGAGTGGAAACATTGTCGAAGTACGGCCGTGCCAAGAACTACATCAAACCGCATACAATTTCTGGCCAATGAACGGAACATGTACAAACAATATACCATTTCGCTACGAGTCATACAACACAACGCGACACGGATATTTGGATCCATCCACCAACATAATTTATGGACACTTCACACAAGTCGATTGCAATTATTGGGAGCAACTTCTGCTTAATCGTGGCCAGAACAAGCGATCAACGCGCAAAGACTAATTTCGCTACGGCTCTAACAATATACGCTCTATAGCCAAAAACTATACAATGAATACAATGAACGTTGCAATACAATGAACGCATAAAAATATTCACTTAAAATTTACCGTTATAGACTTGCCGTTGTTATGTCATGTAAAATCCTTATTTATTTCACGTGCGTGGCCGCACTTATCGGAACGGAGGGTAATGTAACGCTAAGAATCATCGATTCAGAGGCTGCCGTCTAAGCCGACAGCCCTGAACCGCTATATATTATTATTATTATTAATATTATTATTATTATTATTATTACTACTAATATTATTAGCATAATTAATATTATTTTAATAATATTGCAATTTCTTAATATTTTGTTGTTTTGTCTAGTTAGTTGTTGCATGTTGCTTGAATGTCATGGTGTTCTTTTCTTTGTAGAATTTGCGGTATTAAATGTCACAGCAGAGGGTTTTTCAGGTTCTCGTACGATATATAAATTGCAGAACTTTCTTGAAAGTTGGTTGTTATTCAGTTTTCTTCATTTTTCGTGGTGGTGTTTTAATAAAGCTCTTGCTCATAATCATGCTTTACATTGTATAAACGGCCGTGACGTTTGTATATTCGGACATTGCGGCTGATCAGACAGTAGCAGTTGTTTAGCGGCTAGTATTGTCTGTATGGTGGAAGACTATCGCGTTTGGACCAGACGGACACGTTAGTTCTTACACTTTCACACTGCCTTAGGCCACAACGCCAACGTTACATTTATATCAAATGATTATTTGTGGTATTTATTTTATCAATTTTAGGAATTTAAAAAAGAAACCAAAGCAAACGCAAAAAAATAATACAAGTCAAAAAATATCCAAAGTTTCCAAAATTGTTATTTGCTTTGCAATGATATATTAAATAAATGTTTAACAAAATAAAATGTTGAACAAAATCTTACGAAAGAAAGTATTTTAACATGCAATTAGGCGTGTCTCCAAAACTTGCATATTAATTAATCAAATTTACTAATAAAAATCGACATTAAAAATGGCTATGACTAATACATTCAAAAAATGACACTTTTTAATGTCAAACAATTCTTTGTAGCTTTACGGCTATGAATGCGAACACAAGGCTGTGATTATAAACCTTGAAAATTAAATGACCTCGCAGAGAATGACGAATGGTGGACGGAAGCATACAAAAAAACTCCTTCGGATTCTTGATTTAAAGGCACATTTTCTATGTATTAATATTCATTCTACCTATACGGATTGATATATCAAACACAAAAAATATTACCACATTCGTTAATAAAATTTGGGGGCACATTTTTTGTGAGTGAGGGGAAAATGTGACAAGGTACCATCACGTCCATCGATTCAATAATCCGATTCTTTAACCCCCAGAGGTCCGTATGTATCTGATGTGTCAGTCCTACTACGGTATGTACGTGTGATGTTTACTGCGAATGTCTTAATACGATGTGATCTGTGATTGTTTACTTGTGTGTATGAAGTAGTGTCAAATTGTTTATGACATGTATAATTGTCGCATTGCAGCGATTGTTTGCTGCACGCGCCGTTGTAATATGTAATGTGAATGAATAATAGCAAGTATATGTAAACTGAATATGTTGGAATCATACCGATCTTTTAGTGTTTGTATATTAGTTCTGATGCGTGTGTCATGGCGACGATGTATGTGTAATATGACTCAAGCTGGGTTTTACATTCTTGACGTGTATTTTTGGGACAGATAACGATATAACATATATATATGAGCAAGCGTTAACTGGAGAAAAATAGGTAGGGGGATGACCCACGTATTTATGGATTTTGATATTATTTTATTTCGGGCGCAGTCTAGATTATCCAAAATGAATTCGGTACCTTTTGATCCAGTAGCTAAGAAATTAGTACGTATCCCCCATGTTAGCGTTACATTCCGAACAACTAAATTGTTAAAAATTATAGGAGTGTGCCTAAGACCGTGCAGATAGTTAAAATTAAGAGAGTTTTGAAGAATATTTCGTGTGTTATGGCCTGTTGTATTGTCGTTTATATGTTGTGACTGTTAGCAATGAGTTCCTTTTATGCTGTCTCCTAATTAGTGGATATGTGTGTGTATGTGCCGAATCCGCGTCTAAATTTCAGAAAAATGTTTTGAGTTAACAATTCGGCGAATTTCATAAAGAGTCTTTCTCTAGAACAAAAATTAAAACTTAAGTTAGGGAGCGGATTTAGAAATTCCAAGAACTAGTGGCTTCTCTGGCAACGATTATATGAAAATCTTAGGAGTTAAAGAGGTTTCAGAACTAGGTTTCATTTAGTTCCTGGGAACTGGGGCGAGAAAAGTTTAGTTAAACCCTTCCGCAGCGAGTTAAGGAATTCAGTTCCAACCGGTGATCAAACAATTTGACACGTGCAAGAATCTTTACAATCGGAGCGTATTGAGCATATCGTGCAACTAACATAAGTATGTGTTTATATGTGTAATTTATATATGAACCAATGCTGTAATAAACTATTTAGTGAGCAATTAATTAACTCATTGATCTGAGTCAGACTGTGTATTCAATAAGCATAGGTAGCGTCGATGCGAGCGTCGATCTTGACAACCGAAATACTGTGATCTAACTTGCATAGTACATAGCCTAGAACCACGTAGGTTACAATATGATTTTATATAACGTCGATTCAAATCTTACGACCTCATGTTTCGTGGCTAGTTAATCTTTTACTCATTTCAGCATCCAAACCATACTTCATGTAACGGCGACGCATATAAAATAAGTCTCTGTCATTATAATATGAGATATCATTGTACAACGCCGGTTCACAACTGATAACGACCTGTATCGTGACTAACTAATCTTTTACACATTTTTCATCTTAAGGTTCGTGGCAGGGCAACTTTGTACGATTTATTACCATTTGCAAAATTTATAGCCCGTACATATTTACAGCAAGTTCAATACCTGTATAACAAACTCATTAACCTGCTACCGTGATGTTAAAAATTATATCTAGACATTAAACCTTGTTCATAGATAGCAACATTATTGCTAATGACACCGGACTTTGTTTTATCCACTTTGTTTCTAATTTAGCGTGCCTACATCTGCTATGCACCAGTATTGTGCATATGGATACATAATTGAAAGCGAGCTCATTCCACTCGCGAACGAAGCGAGCGAGTGGAACGAGGATTTTCAATTTTGGCTTTGGAGGGGGGTTGAGGAGTTCCTGTCTGTGTGTGTCTGTGTGTGTCTGTCGCACCTGGATCTCGATAACGGTTGGGCGGATTTTGATGCAAGATAGCTCATTTGAACCGCAATGGTCGATTTAGAAGTAGTGACGGAGCCCGATTTTTGAATTTTTTCCCGTAGGAAAAGTTATGGGGCAAAATCATGTCATTTTGGCCCATTTTTCGGGTACCCCTCCAGTTTTTGAGAATTTTCTCAATAAGCAAACGAGATATCCGCAAACTAATAGGCCTATTCCATGTAGCTTTACCAGCGCGTTCCAATGATATAGTTTTTCAACTACTTCCCAATCTGGAGTCTATAAGCTTATAGTTGGCGCCAAATTTCATATTTGGTGAAAAGTGGTGGGAAATGCACCTGAATGATGTGTGTTTATTGTTGCTTTTAGTGTCTTATATGGGGTTTTCTGGGCAGATAAACTCATTCCAAGTGTTAAAGATATTGTTGGGCAAATATTTTTTACACTTCTGGTTCGGGGCATTGTTCTCACCATTCGAATTCTGGCTGGAAAGCGAGCTTCACTGGTATAAAATGATGCTATATTATCTTCTCAGGGTAAAGCAACTTCACCGTTGATTTATACAGTTTAACAGTTCAAGGTATAGTCACTGTCGATTTAATATTTGATTTCATTAAATATTAATTTTGCCATTAATGGAGTTGTTATTCACTAGTTCTTGAACTCAAAGAATTAAATCGCTACATGACACGGAAAGACAAAGATACCTGCTAAACGACAGCCATACATTGTGAAAAGCAGCAATTTAAATATTTCAATATTTGAGATATGTTATAGGAAATGTGGAGTTTATATTTTAACGATGTAACTGAGGCACGTGATAATGCGCTGAGACAGTTCAATAAATATTATCAAAAGTCGATGATGGTTGACTCTGCTGAAGAGTGTGGCACTATTCACCTTCCCATACTGTAGGAAAGTGAAGAGGTGCTCTTGATCTTCCCATACAACCACTGCGGTGGTTTTCGCCCTTACTCTCTCTTTTTATGACCCACGTAGTGACCCATGTTCTTGGACCGCCACATCCAGACGCCTCTCATGTTTTTTGGACCACCAACATATACCTCACCCATGTTCATGGACCACTAAATTTACATGTCTTCGATGTTCATGGACCGCTGAATTCTGAACCTTCATGTTCATGGACCAGTAGATAACACCCCACTCATCTTGATGAACCACTTTTTTGACACCTCCAATTTTCTTGGACATCTAAAAATTTTTTAGAAAAATCATAAGAGTGGTCCAAAGTATGTTTACGTAGAATATATGTAATATATAATGTTGCGTAAAATATATCATGGATATGTAATGTGTACCGACTGTTCAGTATTAGCAATATTTTGTTTTCCACTTCTATTAAATGCATTGGGTCATCATTCTTCTTTAAATCTCGACAGAATTAGCATGCGTACCATTTCCGGCATATTCATAAGCTGATGTTCAATAGTCGGCGCTTTTCAGATCTTCAAGATCCAAATGAAGCAGATACGTCTGAACCGGAAAAGAGAATAAATTGGTCAGGCGAAAATAAGACAGTCTTTAAAGTGACGTTGTTCGGCTTTGGAACGGTGTACATAAGTTAGATTGTGGTTTTATTTAATGCTTATCTGATCGCTTTATTTCCAATTATTATAGATACTTTCGTGCTATGCTTGCATTTGCATTATGCTAAAAATGTGATCCTATTTGGCGTTGGGTATACGGGTACATTAGAAGTTCTACGCTATTTGCTAAATGACTTCAGCTATGAATTATTGTTAAGTGTTAAAATTGTATATGGATCAGAGTTTGGAAGATGTTGAGAGACAAAATGTCAATAAAAGCTCTAAGTTTCAGATTTAAGTAAATTATCTGACTAGTGCTCGTCTCGATGTAGCATTATGCTACTGATTTTTGTAAACACTAAAACATAGTTGACACTCGTTGTTATATTGACCGCATCTATGATGGCAGTGTTCTCAAGCTGTTCTACTTGTATTTATTATAACTGGCGCTGTAGGCCATACATCATTATAATTTATTTAAATATGAGTGTTTACATCCCACCAATGCCGGAAAATTCGTACGGAGATATAAGCATCACGATTTTTAGGTAAATTAACGAAGAATGAATTACCAGACGCTCGTTACACAATTAGTTTGATAACAAATCTTAACTTCGATAACTGTTAATAATGCTTGAAATATCTTAAACGACAAATTTTGAACAGTGTTGTTGGCAAAACATTTTGTCACTGGTATGATGTTATTACATACTTTCGATATGTTATTCATAGTCTGCATAAAGGCAATACAAAGAAGTCTCATTCAAAGAGAACAGAACCAGCTCATATTCTGCAAAACTTCAGGATCAAATTAGAAAAATGCTTTTTCGGCAGCGTCATATTTCTAAAACCGTATACGTTTTTATGGCAAAGAATCGTATTGATATTTAGATTTGCTAAATAATATAATAATACGAGGAATTTATACTACAAATAACATCTTCGTATGCACTCCGTCCATCAAATAGCACCTTATATCTGATCATATCTCTCACTAAATAAAAAACCTGGGAAAACGTGAAAGTTGGTATTCATTAGCACTGTAATTATGGGGGGGGGGGAGGTTTTGTTTGAAAACAAGGCGCTTAAAAGAACAATGTCCAGCAGTCATATGCTACTAACAATAGGATTTATGCGCCTGGCACTAGAAAAGTTATTTGAATAAAACTTTACGCGGTTCATGCATAGATTATGGTTTTTGAAACATGTCAATATTATACTTTACATATCACAAATATGACACTCTTGAAGAAGAATGATTGTGGTGTTGTTTTTTGTGTTTTTGGTTGTTTTTTTTAAAAGGGGGAAATCCGAGACGTTTGCTGCATGCCATTTTTGCCTGGCATGCAAGACTAGCGTTGGATCTGAAAATGCTTTATGACTATAATAGATATTGTGCTGCTGGTGTGAGAAGGTGATTGTGTGGCTGTGAAAAAAAGGGTACTAATATCATATGTCTGAATAAAGAACTTTGATGCAGGCGATAAGCTTTGCAGGGGTAATAAAGTTGACAAAAGATTTACACAAAAAGAACTTCAGCATGCAGGCGGTAAGCTGCGAGGTGACGTGAGTGTTAGCTAATAGAATTTGTATTAAACCAATCGCTGTTGATTAGATGTATTCAAACTACATGCTTCGGAGGCACTTTAGGTTTGCTCTAGATTACTGAAAATAAATAAATTTGACTGCCCTACAACGCGGAGGCGAATCTTTTGGCTAACTCTGTTTACTGATTTTTTAAAACCTCATGTTTCGAATTAAGGTTGATATTAGCAGAAAATTACAGCTTACATTATAAACAAAACATATTTATCACTTGCTGTGCTGTGCATTCTTGTATACATCATTACTGCTGACGCGGAGGTATGGAAAGGAAGCGAGAGTTTATCCGAAACGAAAAATTTGGACAGATACGTTGAGATTTGCATTTAGCCAATTAGTCCTTCTATGAGTGGTCTATTTGAATATAAATATATATTATCAGTATAACAACGTAGATGTAGAGTATAACAACCAACCTGTTATACTAAGCAGTTAGGTCGGCTAATTCCAAGCTGAGGTGCAGTATGGCTTAGCTTAATTGTTTTTGAAAAAATCAAAAAACTAAATTCTAAGTCCTACGCTTATGTAATTAAAAATATATTAACAGCCACAAGATATAATCTTTAAATAAATGTGGTAAATCGTCGGGATCGCACTATTAGCTTGGACATGACCAGAAATGGTAAAAGCTGCAGCTAAGGCACAATATCTCTGCCGCAAAATACTGTTATGGGTTGCCCCTCTTATTTATAAAGCTGTGGATTTGATATAAAACCGTGTATTTTCTTGAATTTAGCGCACTAAATGCCCAACAGTAGTTGGGAATTTCGGACGGCGAAATGGAGGCTCTGTAAACATTTCAAGCAACATATCAAAAACGCCTTGTGACTTCTATACTGTCATTTTATCAGCTGTAAATGACACTAGCCCTCAAACATATAAACTGTTGTCACAATTGGCAGGCTATTGTAGTTGACTGTATTTTCAGCTTTTTTCAGAATCTGCATTACACAATTTGATAAGGATGGGCGCGTTCATCAGTTAATAAAACCTGTTCCGCCAGGCGCTTTTAGGTGCATCCAAGATGATGTGATAGTTGTATAGTTAGGTATAAATCGTCCAATAACTGCAAAAATAGCGACCTAGCAGCGATCGGAGACTAGTGGTATGACTTACTGCGAAATATGATGCTGTAAAATTTTACATTAAATACTGTCTTTATAATCAGGAGGTATCTGAAACGCAATGATGCAACAGCAGCCATTTGAGGGGATAACTAGAACTAAATTATGAGATTTTACTCAGATGTGACTTGTGCTGTCTTCCATGCCAGTGTCATAGCTCCCGTTTTAAACGAAAGATTAAAAAGAATATCATACAGTTTTACAGTTGTTAATCACAATTCCGCACCAAAATATTCGGGATTCCGCCAGCCCTAGTTGATTTTCGAATGTCCAATGACAATAATATCTCTGGGACATATATATATTTTTATTTATTTAGTGTTTAAACTAATAATCATTTATAGATTACGCATGAGCCATACGTGTTGCGTAGTAATTACTGCTGTAGCTATACAACCGCGGATATATAAGTTTCACATTATGCATCAATCTTATACTAGAGTTTTGGGGAAACAATGTCAATATAGGTGAAAGTTTTTTAAATATAGCTCGGTGTCAACCGAAATGAATTGTCATGATGATAATTATCCGGCGCGACCGTCATGAAAAGCAGTTTTGCAAAACCAATGGTGACGTGTTCGATGCATGCAGTTTTCTCATTAAAATGTCAAAAATAAGTTTACGAAAGCTAATATGCCTTTTTAACAACTTTTATGTTTCCTAGAATTATGTTTTCACACTAACATTTGCGCTTTTACCACCAATATTTTCCTAACCAATGTTGACTGACTGTGTATATAGTGGTACGTTTATGCATGGCCAATCATCGAACGCACTGTTTTAACCGTGTTTTACCTGATACAGTGATTGTACTTTAATTTAACGTGGTTCGCCCTACCATGTTTAAATTAAAACTATTCCTATCTATGTTTATGAATTCTCATACCTAGCCCAAACCTAGCCCATGAGCAATATTACTATGCGGACGTTTATTTAACATTGTTTATCATCTGTGTCAAGCTTATACTGTATAATATGTGCTTGGTTGTTGATTGTGAATGTGTATAAAAATGTTTGTATTGTATATGTTTATCTCTATACGATGTGTATGCATAATATGTTTATGAATTTGCTATATGTCGGAACGTAGAGTATGTATGCAGTATCATTTGTCGTGTGTTTACGTTTCTTTGTGCACGTAATGCTAAGTGTAGGAGAGTTTCTAAAGGGAGAACTAGAAATAAAAGAGTTTATGAGCGCCTAAGGCATAGAATTTAAATATGTCGGATTTGAGTGTAAGGGTTGGGTGCCCTAAGCATTAGGCCTACATTAGCGGATATGTGTATATGTATCTGCTGGATTTTAGCATAAAATCTTAAAATTTATTTATACTTAGGAATTCGGGGAAATTCATAAAAACTTATTCTCTAACGACTAAAATTTACTTAGGTTTAGGAGGGAATTTAGAGGAGTGGAACCAGAGTAAAACTTGGGAAACTTACTATGTAATTTCGATCGCTTAGAGAAATCAACTAGGAGAAAATTGGGAGTAGACTTATAGCTCGGATATTTAAGCGATTGCGCAGCTAGATCAATGCCTCAGTCGGCCTGAGAAGCTGGGCAATAAAGGTGAATACGGTTCAGCCGTTTAATTGTTTTATTGTGTGTACAGTTTCTATTTTGTTATAGTGTGTGAAATAAACTGTCTGAATTATTAGTGTTACAAGTTAAGGCCTTAGGAATAAGCTCGTAAGATAAATAGTCCATGGTGCTCGCATTGGGGAATATTGTAGTAACCAACTGTTAGTTCGTGTGTAATCTACGGTGGGGTTAAACACCCCTAGGACCACGTAGGCTACATTTTGGTGCCGCAAGCCTGGACGAACTACGAACAAGGACAAACTTCAGTTGGGTATACAGTCTTTGATTAGAAATGATATTGGTGAATTATTCTTAAACAGGAAACTTGGGGGTAGCCCAGAGTGTTTCAATTTTTTAATGCGAGTGGATGTTTACTGATAAAAACAATGAATTTTGATCCAAATGGGATTGGAGGGGCAGGCCAAACACAACCTAATATTTTTGAAGCTGAGGATATTCCTCTTTATTATGGAAACTTTGGAGATGATTTCGAGGAGTGGATATGAATTTTCGAACGCAACCAGTTGTCTAAAAATGAGATGGCTCGTATTCTGCCGGCTTTTTTGCGGCGCGAAGCTGCTTGGAAGTGGGAAAATATGTCTTGTGAAATTAAGAAAAATTATGATCTTTTGAAAACCAATTTATTTGAAATTTTGGTACCGAAATATGTCACATATAATTACGGTGCACAATTGACGGAGAGGTCGTAAAGATTTAATGAGTCAGTTGAAACCTATGCAAAAGATATCGAACACCTGGTTACGAAACCTTATCCTACATACTCTAAGGAAAATAGGGACATAATTGCCTTATAAAATTTTATGTGTGGATTAAACAAAACGATTCGGCGATTTGTTTTATCTGCCAAGCTATAATAGTTCTTTTACGTAAGCAGATGCAGAAACAATAAGAAATGTTTGATTTCGGAATTCAGTAAAATTTTAAGACGTTATTTAATACAGACTCATATAGAAACTTGGTCCTGTTAAGCTAAATTTCTACGAAATCTTGTATAGCCTAGAATAAACAGTTCAATTGTCAATTATGAGTGGTTTTTCTGAGCTTCTAAGTGTTGATAAATTGCGCAACAATAAAATGTCAAGCACTAGATCTTATCCCCTCTTCAATTCACGTAAGGAAGTATTGCGAAAGCAGCATGGAAAAGATCACTGGCTAAGTTTGGTTTTTTCGGTGAAAGCGCGAAACCGAGTTGATAGTTTCTTGTCTACAAAAAGCCAGCCTAAGGCAAGCCAGTGTTTGTGGAGTTTAGCTAACTGTTAAAATTAGCGAAAAAACAACAAAACAGCTCCCTCACGTTTTCGCTTCTTATAAACTCAAAAGAGCAAACCATGGTTTTAAGATCTAAGCGTCTGTATTTCTTGATAACTTTTCCTGTAATACTCGCATTATGAACAGAGTTGTAATATTGGTAAAACGTAAAAAACAAAAAGGTTCTGTTTCACATGCACAAAAATTTAATATTCGTTTTAGTGTCTAAGAGAACTGATACATAATCGTAATGTAGATCGATTAACTGTAGATTGGTATAAAGCTTGATTTTTCTTTCTGTTCTCTTCCATAGCCCAATAATTTTTGTGTGATTTTAATGTATTGAAATTCTAGCAGATTATTGTCAAATGAACACGTGTGCTTCGCTTAAAATGCAACGTTTTATGTTTTTTATTTATCTGTATTTATAGGAAATTTGTAAATAATGAAACAATACTAGCACACAAGAATATTGAAAAACAAATAATAAATATAAACATGTCTATTATTGTGAACAATTGCTCTGTGTTGCGGTAGTTACAAAAATAATTGGATAGCGATATAATGCTCACACTCATGTTTGTACGTGTACGTTAATATAAATTAACCGGAGATATTTTGCAAATTTTTCGCGCAGAAAAAGGATAATGTCACAAAGCAAACGGCCTAGCTAACCCTAACGATTTAATTTTCATTTTTCCATCCAACCTTTATATATTATAGGCTTATTTCATATGAAATGCGTTAAGCAAATGCCCGTACGAATTTGACGTTTGCGTCAACTATTTTTGTTGTACCATGTCTATCTATGATGTACATTTAGATTATGTATGTTTGTTTATATGTAGTACATGTGTTATACATAATGTGTAGTGTGTGCATATGTCCACCATTTTCCTCCATGTTAATGACATTGTGTAAATGAGCTTTATGCGTGTTATAGTTGAAATACAATCCTGTTGTTTCAATTCCAAAACGGATGTCAAATGAAACCTTAGCACAAATCTAGCTCTCGTCACAGCAGCCGATCTTTAAAAGTCGTACCATGCATGCAAATGTATGAATGGTTCTGTGTCAATTTGACTGGCGCATGTGTCGTGAACAGTGCAATTTGTCGGGAAAACAAAACAATATCAATATTTGTACGAGCGTATTATGGTGGTGACGGGGTGAATGGGAATACACCAAGGAGCAGTGTGGGAGATCTATTTACGGAGAATAGTTATGTCTTCAACAAGCCAACAGCGATAGATAATAACGGATGTATTTTGCTTGCAGTAACAATATTATGTATGTGTGGATGCATGAAGCTCGCTGTTTAAACAATGAACTTGAACGATATTCCGCTCCAGGAACCTTGACAAAATCGAGTGAATGGAAAGAAATTCATATACGTTTACACATGTGTCGAAACACTATCTAATTCAGAAGTGTAAAACCGGTTCATTTAATCTATAGATTGGCATATTGATTGATCAGATGGATGAGTGATGTGTTGATTGGCTGAAATATTTGGGTAACTGAACATCTTTGCTATTTACAAACGGTGACTAGTTTGTTCTACTGTAAGCACTTTTAAATATTTTTGGTGAGCTTTGGAAAATTTGAGGACAAAATTTTATGCAGCGGAGGGGATAATGTAACGTGGTTCGCCCTACCATGTTTAAATTAAAACTATTCCCATCTATGTTTATGAATTCCCATACCTAGCCCAAACCTAGCCCATGAGCAATATTACTATGCGGACGTTTATTTAACATTGTTTATCATCTGTGTCAAGCTTATACTGTATAATATGTGCTTGGTTGTTGATTGTGAATGTGTATAAAAATGTTTGTATTGTATATGTTTATCTCTATACTATGTGTATACATAATATGTTTACGAATTTGCTATATGTCAGAATGTCTGTATGTATGCAGTATCATTTGTCGTGTGTTTACGTTTCTTTGTGCACTTAATGTAATTCGCTTGTGTGTTAAAAATTTTGTACAGATTGCAGGAGCATTTTTAAGACTTAGCTAAGTGTAGGAGAGTTTCTAAAGGGAGCACTAGAAATAAAAGAGTTTATGAGCGCCTAAGACATAGAATTTAAATATATCGAATTTGAGTGTAAGGGTTCTGTGTCCTAAGCATTAAGCTACATTAGCGGATATGTGTATCTGCTGGATTTTAGCATAAAATCTTAAAATTTGTTTATATTTAGGGATTTGAGAAAATTCATAAAAACTTATTCTCTAACGACTAAAATTCTCTTAGGTTTAAGAGGGAATTTTAGGGGAGTGGAACCAGAGTAAAACTTGGAAAACTTATTATGTAATTTTAATCGCTTAGAGAAATCAACTAGGAGAATATTGGGAGTAGACCTATGGCTCGGGTATCTAAGCGATTGCTCAGCTAGATCAAGGCCTCAGTCGGCCTCAGAAGCTGGGAAATCAAGATGAGTACGGTTCAGCCGTTTATTTGTTTTATTGTGTGTAGAGTTTGTAGTTTGTTATAGTGTGTGAAATAAACTGCCTGAATTATTAGAGTTACAAGTTAAGGCCTTAGGAATAAGCTCCTAAAATAAATAGTCCGAGGTGCTCGCATTGGGAATATTGTAGTAAGCAACTGTTAGTTCGTGTGTAATCTACGGTGGGCTAATCACCCCTAGTTTCACGTAGGCTACATTAACATTAGCAGTGTCACAAAATACTGCTATTAAGAAGGCGAAAATATATGTAACCCCGAATGTCTACCTCAATATTGCATTTATTTTGAGACAGGTTAGTTATTGTGACATTCTATTCGCCATGCTCTGGCATTGTTTTCAAACTTTTCTCAGACTCTGTATCACGCTTTTAAACATGTACGATATGTGATACAAATCCTAGCTAGTTAACTTTATTCTGCTAGATGACTTGAGCTTATTAGTAGATGTAACTAGCACAGATCCAAGTTTTGGTTTCCTCATGCGATGCCTGTGAGAGCAGGGTCAAATTCTGCTGCGCCGGTCCAAGCCTTAAAGTTCGTCGTAAACAAAGCATTTTAGAAGCAAAAACCCGTTATTTCAAAACACGCAATTTACTAAATTTTGTTAATACGTTGTATTATATTGAGGAGCATATTTTATCAGGGGCACTTTGAATACATCCGTTGTGGACGCAGGTAACAAGTTGTAGTAAAGAATAAGCTGTTTGACACTACCGTTACATGCAAACTGTTTCTTTGTTAAATTTTACTTGCCTTGTCGTTTTTCATTTTTATCAAAATTTCACATAAAAAAGAAAACAATGTTGATGACTGCAGTACTGTGATTTAAATTTTTATGGGGCAGAAATTATCTCAAGCGGCACACGTGCCATCTTTAGAGGTTTAGCCCTAAAGAGCCAGAATTTTTAGGAGCGGCAGAAAATGGTAAAATGTAAATTGCTGTAACATTCCACAACTGAGAAAACAAAACTCAAACTCCTTACGTTTTTCCCGGAACTTTTGCCTTCCTACACTCGACTTTGTTATAGTATCTAGATTTCCACTGCAATCAAATGTGCTGCACATTGTATGCATACTACAAAACCAAAAAATTATTATGTTATTTTTTCTGATCTTTTTCACATGATTCTGAAGATACAATACTAAATAAATGTTAACGTTAAATATTTCTTAATATTAGTATTAAATAAGCCATATATAAATTAACATTCTAGAAATACTTCAACTGTCTGTGTTACATTGCTAATAAGTTGATATTCAAAACATTATGGTTCGTGATGTCCGATGGCCTGCTGAGACATTACTAGTAAGACATGTCTGCGGCGGAACTGTTGCTAACCAGCTCACGAGCGAGCTGTAACTGCCTATTGAACCTAAACATTTTAATTCTTATGCAAATGATTATCGTCGACTAGATTGACGATCAATACAATTCTTGATACGTTTCAATTGTTTAAATTTCCACCGTTTTACAATGTGTTTCCGGCTTTTAGTTCCCGACAAAGCTAAACTTATTATCAAGTTAATAGCAAATACTAATTTAACGATTTTATGAAATAGGAACTGACTAATTAATGGTTTTAGGTCATTTTCACCATCAGTAGCTGATACTATTTTATTATATCTCCGTCGCTATGTAAATGTATGTCAAAAAATTTAACGAGCAAAAATTTTCATGAAACGATATTTGTATCGCAGCCGTCTGTTCGGGACATTTGTTATCGACTTTGTCACACAATTTGGTGTCGAGCTGAAGTGCTGAACTACATATATATTAGTTCATAAAGCAACTATAAATATGCTGATTAGTATGATTAATATTACAACTTATGAGAGAAGCTCGACTTTTAATTTCGGATGTAGTTAACAAATGGCTTGGCTAAAATATACCTCTCGCGAACTTTTCAATTCTTTCGCCTATCCACTCTCTTGTTTCAAACAGGATGATGCGAGCAACAAAACATCTGAAGTTATTCATTATATTTTGACATAGTACATTATATTGTAACTTCTGTTGTTCTAATATATTAGTCTTAGTATTTGTTAAAAACGACCGACCATAATGGCTACTGTATATAGATTTCTATTTTGCTGTTTAGTTAAATAATCATTTACAAAACAAATGCTAATTCATAACTAACACTGAAGTAGACGCGCACAAACAAGACAGTAATATAGCGAGTGGTGGACCGAGTCGGAGGTAAAATATAACTTCGCTTGTCGGATTACTACGCAGAAATCCCAGAGCAAAAACACTTCAACACAAAACATTTAATACAAAAGTGTGGAATAAATAGTTGACGATATATTGTGTACAACAAATGAAGCTATTACCATTTAACCACTGGTAACACATTCTTCTGTTTTATGATTGATACTTGCATAATTTACGGACAACATTCTTAGTTTTGCTCCGAAATGTTTTACCTGACGAAATGACGCATTTTTACTTCACTAACGCACTGCTCTTGCAAGCCAAATGTGAATAACCTATGACCGCGGCTAGTAAACTGTCACTGACTAGGTAAACAAGTGTGAATGTGGTGCAATACGATGCATATTTAACAATCGATACTTTAGAAGGAATTCAGGTAAGATTTTACTGGCCTAGCCCTACCGGATCCTACCCAATTTTATTAAGTTTTGTAAGGCTGACTGCTCGAGCAAGGTAGAATTGAAACAGTTACTTCAAATGCTGTAGTAACATTTAATCACCGAATTTATTATAACAAAATATTGAGGAAATCCGTAAAGTTTATTTACTTAGGTATTAATTCAAAATATTAGAGCATTTTGTTTCAACGCATGGACGGAACCATCAATTTATATTGAGATCTATGTCGCAAAATGCGAGACTAAACATAACATGTCCTCACTATTTATCCTATGTTGTAATTCCCGATTTGGAATCCACACGCAATGTTAAGGAAAAAATAGTGAATTTCATTCAGTCATTGCTAGACCAGAATTAGCGATATAAACCAGATAACGACCATTAGGTGACATTTCTCAGCTTTTGAATCACGATTTGTCTATGTACACGAAAAAATGAATCAAACATATAAGGTACGGCGATGCCACCATCCTTCCTTGTAACTACTAACTTGAAATTTACTGTACACTGTTACGTTGGGAAACCCAATGCTCATTATACTGCAGTTCTTGCACTGTAACAAAATTTAGTGTATTACTACAGGCTTTTTTAGCATTTTTACAGTATTAAACGATATCTGTAACGACAACAGCGGTTCACGCCTCGTGCCCTGTAGCGACGGTGCTTGACTTTATACGCGATCTGCAACGGTAACAAACATCTGATGTAGCGAGGTGTAATATCGTTATACAATATTATAATATCTAAGGCACTGAATTTGGGCTGAATTCGGAAAGTGCCCACACCGGCGTTGTTCTTTTGTCAAGTGTATTCATATCCTCAAAGCTTAATTATGTACGCATATATGGTTAGCAAAACAAAACTACGTAGCGGTCTCTATTTTATGAATTATAGCAATGTACTGACCTTTCCTTGTGTATGCCTTTGTGGAGCAAACGCTGCGAAGTGGCAAATGTAGAAGCAAGTAATTTCCTGTCATACTTGATGGAGCTCATGTTAAAGCGCTAGCTAGACTACGAATACTGATTCCAGATCTGTGAACGCGAATTTTTCTACGATTTAATTTTTTAATTTAGACAAAAGAACCATTTAGACAAACCAAAATGTCTTACGCACAAATAGACTCGTTTAACATCTCAAAAATTTATTGCTTAAGATGTGACAGTTTTTAATGTTAACCATCTTTTTCGGCACATGCTTGAGTCGTTTTCGCATAATGTTGCAGTATGTATGTAAATGTACACCATGTTTATGTTAAATTCAAAAATAAGTGCAGATTAACAAACCAACGCTGGTATTATGAACAACGAAATTCAAAAACGAAGATATGATCATGTTTACTTCAGACCGTTCAGGAAGCCGCTCCGATTGTGAATTTTTCTATTCATAATACCAAGAGTGCATTAGGGAAGAGTATGACACTTCCCTGCACTCACATATAAACCAATGTTTGATGTCAAGGGCGTTTTCGGCCTGACCCCCCCCCAGTTTCTGGGGGGGGGGGGTAGGTCGGACCCCCCAATTTTTGGGGGGTATTATGTGAAGCGATATTTCTATAACTTGAACCGTTTCAGTTATTTCATAATTACGACTTCACAAATTGGGGAGTCCGACCTACCCCCACCCAGAAACTTGGGGGGCCCGACCTACCCCTCCCCCAGAAACTGGGGGGTCAGGGCATCTCGACCCCCCAGAAACTGGGGGCTCAGGCCGAAAACGCCCGTGACATCAAACACGGGTTTATATGTGAGTGCAGGGAAGTGTCATACTCTTCCCTAATGCACTCTTGATAATACTAATATATATTTCATCTGTGAACAATCCTGCATTATTAAAAATTCAATTTAAATTTTAACCTGACCTCGCCCAATCGGAACTGAGGAGTGCACCTTAACCGACTCGCCCCGACCCACACTCCGTCGGCGCCGACTGCTGCCATCTTTTACCGTTTTACAACAAACCAGCACTATCATGTGACTATTGCTCAATCAATGCCCTATGTGATGTTATCCAATATACACAGTACCAAAATATAGACAATCTACGTGAATATAATTAGGAATTAATTGTCGTATCATCTATGGAACCGTGCAGAAACTAGCTCAACAATATGCGAGAAGGCCAACATTTTAAGGCCAAGGTAGGGTCACGTGTAAGATTTTGTCAATGTCGACTGAAGTCGAGCAGCGCAACATCTTCTCAGGTTTTCTTCATCTTTTTAATTTTTTCCATGATCATGAATTCTTCTGTATTGAATGAATTTGATTTGTGGACATGTGGTGTACCAAATTCTGATTTACAAATATTAATTGCAAAAAGCTTTTGGAACATTCGTGCTCGGCAATTTTCACATTAGAATTCAACTACTACAATGTAATCAAAGTTTCATTTTCGGCATCTTTGCAAACCAAATTGGGCTCCTCAATATATTTATAAGTAATATGAATACACCAAACAATAAACATATCTCAAAAAGCATAGAATACGAACAACTCGAATTTTTTGTAGAATTACAGCGAAGCAGTCGATTATTTGTTCCCCGAAAGCGTAAATCTATCCTGAAATCGGAAAACATCTGTCATATTTTAATATTTTTTTATCAAACGTAAAAATCCTACCCTTATCTGCTTTATTTCGGCTCTTTCAATTACGCAAAAAATGCACTCATTACATTTATACATTAAGAGAAGAAAATACAGCTTCGTAGTATATTATTATTGTATTGGCAATTTTTTGAAAAAAAGTTATTATTTTTGTTTTAAGAGAATAGTCCTCTTCATGAATAGCTTATATTTAAACGATTAAACTAGCTGGCTACGATATAAACACGTTTCTTTATCTTCAGTCAGCCGAAACATCTTTTTGCATGTTATGGCAGAAGTAACAAAATACATATTTTCAACCCACTTAGGAGACCCAACAAGTGGGTTGAACATTGATAAAAGGCTCGAGCATAGGATTGAACATTGTCAACTGGCTTACTTAGTTATATCGAATAATTTTCAGTTATAAATTTTTCGTTCTTTGACTGTCAAAACGCATTGTTATATAAGCTCTAGTCGCATGCTATGGCTAAATAAAAAAACAATGTATAATTCGCTGAGGCACATTTAGTCATTGCAAAGTGTTTTCAATATTATAAGTTTTTTGAATTTTTACAGCTAAACTATAACGATAAGACAGCTGAAATCTTTTTATAAAAATTTTGATATGCGTTAAAGTTGAAACGAACAGCTGTTAACCCAAAGTTAGATAATTAATGGCGGTTGTATTAAACTAAGCATGTTGTTTAATATCTAGTCTAGGGCTTTTCATTGTTGTTTTACCAAAACATATCACAACAGTTTGTTAGGCGCCACGCTGACTCTGATCTAAATATATTAACAGTCCGGCCAATGTAACCTTTAGGGGCGGAAGTGAAATGCATGCCATGCCGTTCTCGATATACTAAGCCTAAGCCTTAGTCTTAGCCTAAGCTAAGATCCCTATATGAGCCATGTACTAAGCCTAACCCTAAGTCGGGGGGCTACCGCCCCCCGAACCCCCGCTGTTCTGTTTTCTAACGTTATAACGTCCGGCCCCTAAAGGTGACATGGGCCAACAGTCCTATAGGTAACGAACCCCATTATAGACAACCTCACTACTAAAAAGCTTTCTTAAGTAGTTTGTTATATATATTTCCCCTAATGTTGCGTTCTAGTACTAGTTCAGACCCAGAATCCAACTATACATTAAACTTAAAAGCTTAGACCAAGATTTTGGTTGCAACAGCTTCAAAAACTAATCACACTCCGCAGACATAATGAAAAGCGGCACTATCAGTACGTATGCACCATAAATAGTACGTTTAGATAAGTTGGCACTAAACATGCATTTAAATATGAATGGACTATATTTGTAATCAAGACTTTTTCAATAAACGTATATACATGTATGTTTTCCACCGCCATCCTGAGGATGGCGGTGTATAAAATATTTGATTGAAAATTACCTTTTATTATGTGAGTTTCTAATACAATGCATAATGCTGTGTATTCTGTGAACTTTAGCAGCATCGCTATAGCTCAAGACAGAGCTATCCAGCTATTACATGCTGCAGAACATTGAGATAGATATAACGGCAAACTTTTGAAGCGTTGACACTGTTTTCGTGTTTGCCCTAATTGTATGTTGTGGGCTAAAGCTGCGTATTTAATTTCCCAAATTATGTCAAGTAATACTACTTTACTAACATTTGCTGTAGAGACTGATGACCGTTCGGAAATGACTTCAGGCAAGTGATATTCTCGTTCTTCTCGTTTGCGGCATTGACATATACAAGCAAACTGAAAATGCTAATTGTAATTTGTTCAGTTGAAATAAAATTACAAGTATAAATCTACCGATCTTCACAACCTACTAACATAACACTTCAGAGAGCGCCAGTGTTTCTGGATATTTGGAAATGGAAAAAACTTACGACCTCTTCAATATGCTGCTTTTAGCAAATGCAGTCGAGATATTTGTGCATTGGTCTAGACGATCGATGGCAGACGTGTGTGTTGGAACTAATTTGGTTTTAGCCATTACTGCTTGCCTGACGCATATAAATGGTTATTTTTGAAAATGCACGACAGTACTGTATTTTCGGACCCGACAACTAGTTTAGTTTTTCCTAAGCTTTAACCACATGTGCTTGTAATAAACATTTCCTTTATTTTTTTTTTTGCATTTTCCCTCGAATAAAATTTACGCAAGTACTACCAGTGTAGTTGTGTTCGGCAGTGTACTACAGAGAAAATGACACTTGAATTCTGATAACTATAACCAGGCAGTCCGTGCTACCAATTAATTTACTGTTGACCTAAAATAACGAGATATTATTGTGTTGCCTCGCAGATGCTCTGTTTTACATTGATATATATTTGTTCGACCACCATCATGTTTTCACAAGCAAGCGACTTCTGACATTGATTGGTATGTAATTCAGAAAGAATTGTTAATATGTAGTAACGTTTTTTGGCGAAATAGATCTACAATATATTTATCAAAAGTTTGTATCCCGACGTCGTTGATTTCGTTTCGCAGGAGAAACTCGCGTTAAAAATATGGTAAATAACCCAGTGGTGTCAGTGCATGTAATGCTTTATAATTTGGTATTGTAGTGTGACAGAGGTTGCATAAAGCTAACGCTTGTTACGCAGGAACCACGTTAACATGCGTACCTCTGGCGGCCACTTTATGCAAATCGAAGTAACCATTGCACGCAAAATGGGGACATTGCCCGACTATATATACAATTAATATGCATTGGTTATCGCCATATCTACATTACAAATGTAATGGCAGCCACTATGTCAACATTGTTGGTGCAAGGATACCGACCATATCTATGCTTCATTCGCATTGATGGCAACTGTAATTACATAGTTTGTGTAATTAAAACTGCCATGTCTACAATCGCATTGCACACACGAAATGTGGACATAGTAACTACAATTGCACGTACGAAGGAAATATAGTTGCTATAAATGCACACAAAATGCAGATATAGTCGCGTTGTTGCACGAACATTTTGTCATAGTCATTACCATTATATTGGTAATGTAAATATGTCGCTAACACTGCACATGAATTGTATATATAGTCGTTCACTGTCAACATTTTATGTGCACTGGTTGCAACGATAGCTTAACGTGAAGCAGTACGCATTTTAATATGATTCCTGAATTTTATAAACATATATTAAACAAGCTGTGATTTCGCGCAAAATCACCTATTATAGTAGACCTGTCAAGTAACATTTTGATCTAATAACACCACCAGCTAGATTCCCTTATTGTTTGACCGACAATTGGCCAACAAACTGATTGCAGCATACATAAAACACTTAAAAACGAAATATGAAATGAAATTGGAACCTAAAGTAATTAAATCTCGATCATCGATGACACTAATTTATAAACTAATATACAGGAACGGTTTCAAGCTTTTTATTTCGACTTTGTACAGATTCCGTTACATTTGAGCAGTGTTTATTAAACTCAGATTTATAAGCTCTAGGTCAGTCTTTCAAAGAAGGCTGTTAGAAGTTGTTTTACATAATACATTTAAATCGAAATTAAATTGTCTTTGGTTGCTTTCGATCATTGTAGACATGAAAATCGACAATTTTTGTATTACAGCGGCAATTTTGACACCATTCGCTTCGGCTAGTCAAGGCGGTTCAGAACACGTCAATCACTATCACAGTTGTACTTATCTACAAAAAGATCTGAGTCTTACTGCATTTATTCGATTAGCCAAATAAAGTCAAGTATCAGGTATTTTGTTATATATAGATATTTATAATATTCTCGGTTATCAGTCCTGAAAGTATGAGCGTTGCAAACATATTATGTCAGTGTCAGCAACAGTTTGAAGTTTCGAAGTTACTTATGGGACACTCTATATAACTATATGCTAAATATATACATCTATATCCAATGTAGAGCATACATTTAAATATTTAGGAAACAATTTTATAACAATGGTTCTTTTTTCATTGAACTATCGGAAAATTTAAAATATGAAAATTTCAAATGGGCCCAAAAATTATCAAAATTCGTATGTTTTGAATTTTGCCTCCTGATATTAAAATAAACCTCAATTTTTATGTTGGTTTTAAGCTCATTTCCTAAACAACTACGATAAAGGAACCGAACTAGCACGTTTGTCGAATAACATGAAAAGATTACTTTCATAGTTGATGCCAAGTGTCGAAGATTTGTCTCTTTTTTAATAGATAACTAAATATATAAGTGTACATTATTATCTTGCGTAAGTTGGCCCGAAATATGTGCCAAGCTGCCCCCATTGTGAATTCTGCTAAAAAATTCTCTGGATCAAGCTTAATCAAAAGTTTGCGGCTGAATAATTCAAAACTAACATAGAAACAGAACAATTGATGCATTCAGCCGTACGGAATCATTTATAAATGAGCCAAGCAGCTATTGCTGCTCAGTTACTCTTCCTTCTATTTGTCGTTACTTTTAAGGTAATCTTAGTAGTGCAAGTAAATTTTATTTTAGCATGTTTATATAGCTTTGAAAACTTATACAGATTTATAGATATAATAAGCTACTGGATTTCAAGCAATAGCAGTATTTTCCACCAGTGTCTGAAAACTTTTATACTTCACTAATAACTTATGGTGCAAAAGTCATAGCGGTAAAATAACTGCGGTACCATGACCATGCGATCACCATCGAGTCAAACAAGCGGTGTCACATTTGCGCTCAATCCAGAAATCGAAGAGGAGCAGGGCAGCACCAGGTCTCCAATGAAACGAGTTAAAATGCGGCCTCGATCCCATAGTACAATCTATACATCTGCTGATTCGATCGTCGTTCGTAGCCGAATGTACAAAATATTTCAATCGACCCTTGTTCTAATTTCGGTTGCGGTTATTATTTCCACGTTTCCACTCTCGATGCTCTTTTGTTTACGTGTTGTTCGCGAGTATGAACGTGCTGTTCTGTTTCGTCTCGGTCGTCTCCTAGGCGGAGGATGCCGCGGACCGGGGTTGATATTTATTATTCCGTGCGTTGACCGATATAAAAAGGCAAGTCAAACGACGAAAAGATTGATTGTGGCCTTACATGTATAAAGAGGCGTTCACGTTATAATGTCCCCGCTATTTGGAACTTTTGTCCCCCTGTAGTCGCGACCCTACCGTATGGGCAGTCATGGTGATACTCATACTGTAAATAAATTGCCAAGGGTGTACAACACACCCCTAGCTACTATATTTTTCATGACAGTGTCGTACACACCCTTAGCTACCAATTTGGTACCGACACCGTCTATAGCTAATGCGGTTTATTCGCCAACTATCCTGTGTAGTTTTTTTTCTAAATTTGTGATATTTTGTATCTAGCCCATATGGACATTACTCAAATGATTCCGAACCCTGTCAATTAAACTGCCAGAAGACACAGTGTGCCTGACATTGTCGAGAATTTGTAATATGCGTAACTAGCTACCTTTGAAAAAATTTATTAAAAACATGGGGGTGTCTAGGACACCCTGTTGTCAACATTGTGCCTGACACTGTGTGCTGTACATAGGTTCCAAACGTGGGAGACATTATACCGTGAGTGCCGCATAAGCTACTAATTCGGCTTTCGTATGGTCAGCAGCAATTGCATAATCATACATGCAGTGAGAACGATTAGCCAATTACGTTAAGCCATTCCATCGTTAATTTTGTATTAACTTTGTAATGTTGATTAATTTTAGCCCTTAGTAGCCATTAATTTTGTATTGTTGATTTCTTATATAAATAAGACGTAAACAAACCTTGTAAAAAGTTTGAACATGTTAAGCAGTTATTTTTAAGGGACACATTGACGTAATGAAATTGGGACAGGTAACCCACAACAGGGTAATTTTACCATCCATATCGGAATCAAACAGATTCGCCAATTGTTACAGGTAGTAAGAGAATAACTACTGTTACAGCCGGGAGCCTGTGACATTCATTTCACATTTTGTCAAACTGTGCAATATAATAAGCTTTCGCTTCATCATTTCACCTTTTGTCATACTGCACATTATGATAAACTTTCGCTTCAATGCACAATTTATGGCCTTAACAGAACGTTTCTCAAATTCGATCCGCCGGAGTCCGCTAACAAGATGACAAGGACGTTTGACAATCGTCTTGGATTTATCAACTACGTTTCGGTGAAGCAAAAGCGAGTAACTAGATCGACGTCGTTGAAAACGGAATTATTATGTTCACCACTGTTCGATGTTTGAAACATGTTAACCTTGATAATACACAAATTAATATTGCATATTAAAGGAACTAATAACATTGTGTATCTTTCACGCGAACGCTTGTGATTCCATATAGTCACTACTAGCAAGCACGATCTGGGGGACGTCAGTATATTGCAGCCTTTTAGACCCAGTGATCGCTGGGTCTTTGCAGGCATATAATGTGCTCTCAAACAAATAATACGAGATTGCGAATAATGACATTTTCTGGATTTTTTGAATGAAGACCTTGCTATGTAGGATGCGGAGATTATGATACAACACTTCCATAACCCTGTAATACGGGGTTCATGTTATAATGTCCCCGCTGCTTGGAACTTTCGTTGTTCTGTTGTTGCGACCGTACCGCACAGACAGTCATGGTGACACCCATACTGTAAATCAAGTTCGGACGGTGCGTGGCATACTCCTAGCTACTACATTTTTTCTTTACGGTGTCGTACACGCCTTTAGCTATCAATTTGACGCGAACTAACTCTAACGGAGACCATCTGCAGCTGATGCGTTTATTAGTCAACTGTGCTGTGTAGTTTTTTCAATTATCGATATTTGTATCTAGGCCATATGAACTTTGTTGAAACAATGCCGTACAATGTCAGTAAACTTGCAAGAAGACACGATGTCTCTAGCAAGCTACCTTTTGCAAAAAAATTACAAAAACAGGAGGTGTCTAAGACATCCTGTTGTCCACAGTGTGCCTGACACTATGCGGTGCGCATAAGTTCCAAACGTTGCGAACATTATAACGTGAACACCGCTTAAGATGCTGTGAAGTGCTTCTCGAGTGAACACAAAAAATCACGTTCGTCCAGTAAGTGTCGAATAGCCCTCACGTTCAGACAGAGTAACTCCTTAGAGTTCATTTTACCCTGCAAATGCTTCACCCTCACCGAAAACATATTACCATACAAAAGGTTTTTGTTACAGCCGTCAGGCTGTGACATTGTTTTCGGTTTTTGTCAGCCTGTACATATGTGCAAGTTTCTTCATAGTGCTATCTATATAAGCACTCATACTAAATCCAACACATGACATATGTATTTAAACACAAACTCCAATTTTTATTCTCGGACGTTTTGGTCGAATGACCATGTAAATTCAGCTACTAACATGTGATGCGGGATTGTGGTAAAGTCTAGCTGTACAATAAAGTATTTAAATTGTCTGTGCTATGATTCTGCATTGCTATACCCTGTACTGATATTATACAGCGGCACATACAATTTAAAGGTACACACACAGTTTTATGTCACCGTTTATGTTTAGTAAAGCATTCACACCCAAAAGCATGGAGAAATTTCAACGTTCCCACTAATATAACATAAAATTAAAACCTTCATGCATCCTAAGCTGGAGAATGTAATGTGTTGTATGCGAACCACAATGCGTTGTCACAAACAGAAACTACAGAAACAATGAGTTGACAGAAATATATATACTCTAATTACATAAAGACTTGCCGCCAGTTTGCCTGTAAATTTCATATTAGTATATGACAAACGTACCAGGAATACTACTGAATCAGGCCAATCAATCTTAAGTGATATGGTATAACCGTATAACCGCAAAATTAACACATACTTTGATCAAAATTATAGGCTACTATTCCTTTGTGGAGAGAACGGTGTGCTGATATATGTGTTATTAACATACTGCTCAAGTGGGGCGTACGCTGGCAAAATTTGAACTAAATTGAACTGTCATATCATTACTTATAGAGCAGAGCAATAAAATTTGCTTTTTTATTCGAAAATATTTGCCGCTATATATACCGCTATCTAAAATATATACCGCTATTACCTCTATTATTGGTAATGGAACAAATCACTCGGGATATGTCCAAAATAAAAAGGCGCGTTGCTTTGTTCCAGATTCACTGTGAAAACATTTTGCTAAGATTACGCAGGTTTCACAGAATTATGTGTTCAAAAAGTGCAGTTTTGTGTTTAACAGCTGCTTGCAAGAAACTAAAATCTCTAATGGACGGTTATATGATAATTTGGTTTCTTGCAAACGGCTGCTAGAGATATATGTTTGTCTTTAATAGACTGATTGATTGACATTTAAATCTGTAACAGAGAGCTGTAAGAGACTTTAGTCTTATATAGATAACCAATAAATACAGAAATTTATAACAGCTTGCTGTTAGAAATAAAAATCTCTTGAAGCTAGCCATAACAGATTAATGTCTGTAATGGCTAGCTGCGGAAACTTTTGTCTCTCACAGCCAGTTATAAAAGACAAAAGTCTCTAATAACTATCCATTAGAATTTCAAGTATTTAACGGTTGGCTGCAAGTGATTTTTGTTGGCGTATCTTTTCGTAATTTATAGATGGATACAGTAATATTTAACCAGATGTTCCAAATTAGAACTCTGGATACTTAGTTCGAAATTCGCAACACTGGTGTGCGGATTACGGATATTTTTGTGTACAGGACCGATCTATTGCGAAATATTATACTATGACAAGGATTTGTAACAAGACTATTTGCGATTAAAGCCAGATGTCTATATCAGTTAATACATTTATTTTCTAATTTCAAGGTTCACAACGAGTTGTTCCAACACCTAGTGGACCATAACTTAAGTAGACTGGATGAAAATTTGAGTGAATTCGCACAACGTGTTCACAACTACAAAGGTTGTGCGGTGTCCCAACAAAATGTGGTTCAGGGTTGCTTGCGCCGTTTTTCAATAAATTGTGTCGTGCATATTGCCAATAACGTTACATGGCAGTTGTATATGCAGTCGGTGATATTGCACGGTAGCCGGTAGTTGTAGTCACGGTCTCTAAAACTGCACACATTTCATAGACATTGTAGTCCCATTACCTGCAACCTGTACATATAGGCACTACCACTGCACAAACATTTAGATATGGTTGCTGCAATTACACTTTGTTGTAGATATGATGTCAGCCATTGCACGCAAGCTTTAAATATAGACGCTACCATTGCTAATTGCACAAAGATGCAGATATTGTTCATGCGATTGTACGATGTTGTAGATATGGTATCAGCTATTGCACGCAAGCTATAGATATAGACGCTACCATTGCCCTAACCGCATAGTCATAGTCAGCAATATTTCACTCGACATGTGGTAATAGAAGCGCGTTTTTACCATTTTGCAGGCAATGGAAAGCCACTGTCTTCATTTTGCGTGCAATGGAAAGCCATTGTCTTCATTTTGCGTGCAATCGTTGCGCGACGTGTCTACGGTGTGCAGTTCGTGCACGCACTTTTGTGTGAAAGACGCATAAGAGACAAAAGTTTCTAACAGCTAGCCATTAAAAACAAACAAGCCATTACTATAATTTCAGGCGACAACTGCAAAATTCGAACTGATGTTTGTGTGGAAAAATTGCGCTATTTACTCCATACATGCCGAGGCAGGGGTTCAGCGGGGCTACCACTATGAAGCCTCGGATTCCTTGAGGCCTCTGTCTCCTAAGGCATCGCCTCCATGAGACTTCGATCTCCTAGGCATCGCCCACCTACTGAGGCCTCGCCCCTTGACCTCTCGCCCCCTGAGGGCTCGGCCCCCCTGACGCATCGTCCCTCTGACGCACCGGCTCTCCTGAAGCCTTGGTCCCCCTGAATCCTCGCTCCCCCTAAGGCCTCGCCCCCTGAGGCCTCGGCCGCACCTGAGGCCTCGAACCCTCCTGATGCCTCGGGCCCCCTGAGATCTCGACACGCCTGAGGTCTTGCCGCCTGAGGTCTCGGCCCCCTGAGGCCTCGGGCCTCCTGAGGTCTCGGGCCTCCTGAGGTCTCGCCCCCCCTGAGGCCTCGGGCCTCTGAGGCCTCTGCCCTCCTGAGGCCTCGGCCGACACTGCGTCCTCGCCCCCTCTGAAGCCTCGGGCCCACCTGAGGCCACGGCCTCTCTGATGCCTCGGTCTCCGGAGCGTCGGCCCCTTTATAATACCTCATCTCCCGCGGTACTGGTCTATCTCCTCCTCTTTGGGTACCACCGTACCGCCCAACCGCTCCCGCCACCCCACCGAAAGCGCGCCGAAATTTTTCCCAAATTAGGGGAAAATAGCCTGAAATCTGGCAAAAATTGGGATGAAATTGCACAAAATGAGGGAGCGATGGGAAGGAGAGAGGTCTTCAATCTTTTGTCATCCCCCTATCGAGCTGCCTCCCCGAAAACCTCTAGCTCCCTCTCTCCCGAGACGACCTATTCACCTGCCGACCCCGGCTACCCCGTAGGATTGCCTCCCCTCCAGCTGACCCCGGCTACCCTCGTGAGACCTCGGAGCGCCAGCATGCATGATTTAATCCATGCCTGCAAAACGTAAATGTAGTTGTTACAGCTATGCACTACGATTTTAGCGCATCACACAGATAGAAAACGCGACTTTGGCAACTTTGTTTCTGTGTTATCAGTTTTGCCATTGTTGCGAAACATTGCATTTTTACTCGTGTTTATCACGACCAGATAATAGTGTTGTTATATATCACAGCACAAACTAGGGTAATTTAATTATGAAGAATGCCAACCGACATTTAACCGGATTTACGTCGCTTGTTGACTATTAAGTGCGACAAGTAAAGGTCGGTCTATGGTCAGTTGGCATTCCAGTACACATTTTCTAATGTTGTAATGCACGAGTTTAAGATTTGTACGAAAGGCAAAAAAATGCTAACACTCATGAAGTGTGGGAAGCATTATGGCTAGAACAGTTTTTCGTACTATCATTTAGAAGTGATTTTGTCGCAGCACGATCTGCATTATTTTCGACTGCGAAACATATTCAACATAATCTAAAAGAAGAAGGAGTAGAAGAGTACTAAATCCATTATTGTAAATACATAACTGTATTAAAACGTAGCTGTGAACATTTTTATACTTTGTTCTGTCTTTTATGCAGAAAGCGGAAGGTAGTCCTATAGATCTGCATGCGCCTTGGTATACAATTTTCTGATTTATTGTTGGGTCGATGAGCGATTTAGGAGAAAATAAAATGCATTTATGTACATGTAAAACGACAGTGTTTTAATCATTCCTAATTATTTGTTAAGGTTGACCTCAGAGTAATGTCGTTCGAGGTTCCGCCACAAGAAATATTGTCAAAGGATTCCGTCACCGTATCAGTTGATGCTGTTGTTTATTTCCGAATCAATAACCCTGTGGTATCTGTGACTAATGTCAGCGACGCCTTTTATAGGTGAGTGTTACTAATAAGTTTTGAGTGTCTGAATAGGTGTTTGTACGTGTTCGATTTCACGATAATAACCAGAAATTCGGTTGTACCACTAGCAATCTGTCCTGCCTGAAAGCCCTACTTATACCCAGCTTGTTACTTCAACTAACGCAAAATATTTAACTGCTTAGGTGTAATATGGCGGCTGCATAAATGTTTGACCAGAACTAGGTAACTAATTATTATTGTCCATTGCTTTAGATGTTTAGCAAGGGACACGACAGTGATAGCTGTCACCAGAGTTAATATTGGTAATAATGTTATAATTGTATGTTGATATATTTTATCGCGCAACATTTTATGAAGTCATTTATTTAGCAATTATATTTTATAAGTAATAAACATGAAACTGAAATATTTACATGAGTAATAAGTATATTACTATATACGCAATGTATAAACACAGAAAATTATATAATCACAGTAGCAATGAAATAAGTAAAGTATTTTAATAAAACAATCACGCTATGAATAATAATAAACGCTCTCTTCACTGATCAGAGTGAACGCGTTGAGACGAACTTCGATCAATAGAATATTGGTAAACGTTCATGGTGAATTTTCTGAAACAAGTTTTAGGAGAACAAAACAAAATCAAATAATATTTAAAAGAAATACTATGCATGTAAAAACGAAATCATGAAATACATGATAAATATAGAAATTCCACAATAAATAAAACAGGCACAGGTTTTTACAAGATCATTACACTACCCCCCTTCGGAGTAGTGGAACTACTTTATTGTTTTCTTTATCAATTTTAAATGAAACTTTCTTGTTTGTTTTAGGTTTAATGCTTTTCTCCGATTTGACATGATTTTTAATGAAATTATTTATTTCCATTTCAGCCAAAACAGCTGCACGATTGAAATTATAATTTTTTGTTCTGTACTGGTGTACAAATTCTGATATACCGCTTACAGGTACATACGCATATGAATTCGTTTGAAAAAATTGAACTGCTTGATGATTTTTTGGACGTCTAATGGATTCCAACGGTGTACGCTGTATATCTATTATTTTTGCAGGCCATTTTTGAAATCCTTTAAACTTAGCAAAAACGACTTGTCCAATTCGTAAATTGTTATTGACGAAATTATATTTGTTCGAACTAACTGTAGTTTTGATGATTCCTTTTTGTTTAAATGATTTATTTTCAAACAAAATTCCTGAATCAAATGATTCCTGAACGAAAGCAGGTTTAACCCGGTCTTTCGATATTTTTTCACTTTTATTATTAAACAAAATAGTGACTGTTTTGCTGTCACGATCAATAATTTTAAATGGGCCAATGTAACGAGGATTTAAACTGGTTTTCGGAGAAAAATCTCGTAACCAAACGAAACTTGTTTTGTCTAATTCTGTAGGCACATAAAACTTAGAGATGTGTTGTCGTACTGGTGCTTGGAACTTTTTTACGACGGCAAAAATTTTTTCAAGAAAAGTGTGTGTAGGTTTTTCAGCAATTTTGTTTTCTGGTAAAAAATATTGATTAGGTAAATCAAGTGAAGTTCCATAAACTAACTTGGCGGGGCTGATCCCGTTTTCATTTATGGCAGTTCGTACTCCCAACAAAACCATTGGAAGAGCATCCGACCATTTTCCATCTTGACAATGTGCTCTTATAGAATTTTTTAATGTGCGATGAAAACGTTCTATGGCTCCATTACATTGTGGGTGATAAGACGTAGTACGTTTACGAAGTATTCCCAATTTTCTCATTAATTCTTCCCACAAGGAAGATTCGAACTGGGTTCCTCTATCTGATATTAATATTTGTGGAACTCCAAACCGACTCACCCACGAATGTAGTAATGCGTTCGCAACAGTTTCAGACGAAATGTCTGACAGAGGTGTAACTTCTACCCAACGCGTGAATCTGTCAACTATTGTCAACAAATATTTAAAACCTTTACTTGGGGGTAATGGTCCTACAATATCGACATGTATTGTTTGAAAACGAGCGGATGTTGGAATTTCCCCAAAGGGAGTTTTCACATGACGTGTTATTTTTGCCGTTTGACACTGTTGACAATATTTGACCCATTCACGAATTTGTTTATTCATTTTTGGCCAAATAAATTTTTCAGCAATATTTCGTGCTGTGGTTTTTGCACCAGCATGAGATAACCTGTGAAAGCTGTTAAAAATTTGTTTTCTCATGTTTTCTGGTACATATGGGCGATGTGTTTTACATTTTCCGTCGCAAATTATATCACCGTTATCAAGCTTTAATGTTTTTAATGGAAGAGTGGTTGTTTTAAAAAAATTTTGCAAATCCACGTCCGCCTTTTGGGCTGTTACCCACGTGTTGTCAACTAGATTTGTTATGGCTGTGAGTGACCTAGATAACGCATCAGCCACAATATTTTCACTCCCGCTTACATGATGTATTGTACAATTAAATTCCGATATAAAAGATAACCATCTGGCTTGTTGAGGAGTCGGATTTTTCATAGTTAGTGCATGCACCAATGGCTTGTGGTCCGTTTTGATTGCAAACTCAATACCCAGAAGCCATGAAAAATGTTTTAAAGCCAGATAAATTGCTAGTAATTCCCGATCAAAAGCTGACTTTTTTGCTTCCAAAGGTGTAAATTTTCGGGAAAAGAAAGCAAGTGGGCACCGTTTTCCAGAAACAATTTGATGCAATACTGCTCCTGACGCAATAGATGATGCATCTGTTGTCAATTCTATTTTGGCTGAATCGTTTGGAAAAGACAAAGTAACACTATTTTTCAAAGCGTTTTTTAGCTTTATAAATGATTCTGATGCCTTTTCGTTCCAGCTGACTGCGGTTTTTGAAATGTTTTTAACATTTCTTGTTAAATCTGTAAGAGGAGCAGCTATTTCAGAAAAACGAGGCACGAATTTATGATAAAAACCAGCCATACCAAGGAAACGTTTTAAAGCCTTGACGCTTTGAGGTTTTTCAAAGCTAGTTATTGCTGTTATTTTGTCATTATTTGGCTTGAATCCAAAGTCACCGATTTCCATTCCCAAAAATTTTGTTTTGGTAAGACAAAATTGGCATTTAGCTGCTTTTAGTCTCAAACCATTTTGTTTGAATTTTTGGAAAACAAATTCCAAATGTTGAAAATGTTCGACTTCGTTTTTACTAGCCACTAACACATCATCAATATAAGCCTTTGCAAAAGGAGCGTCTTGCAGAACAGTATCCACAAAACGTTGGAAAGTTTGGGCTGCGTTTCTTAATCCGAAAGGCATTCGTCTATATATAAATAGTCCAAACGGGGTGGTAATAGCTGTTTTAGGTTGGTCCGAAATTGCAATTGGTATTTGATGGTATGCCATGACAAGGTCGAGTTTCGAAAAAATTTTGCAATTTTGGAGATTATTTGTTATATCTTCCATATTAGGCATAGGATATCGGTCAGGTACTGTTTTTTTATTCAATGCCCTGTAGTCACCACAAGGGCGCCATGGGTCGTTGGGGTCTTTCTTAGGTACCATATGCAAAGGTGTCGCCCATGGAGATTCCCCCCGATAAATTATTCCTTGTTTTTCAAGCTTCTTGAAATAGGCTTTTGCTATTTCAAGTTTTTGACCAAACATACGACGGGGTCTTGCAAAAACTGGAGGACCCTCAGTGACAATATGGTGCTGTAATGAATGTTTAACAGCATCATTTCCGTGAAAAGTGTCGAATAGTTCTTTATATTTCGACAGCAGCATTGTTAGCTTTTTTGGTTCATTTTTGGAACCGGAAATTGAGTTTATACCAATATTTGGCAATGTTTTAACGCAATTTTGTGTCCAATTGTGGTTTTTATCCTTTATATTTGATATATCACAATTCCGCAATTCACATTTATGAAAATCCAAAACTAACCCATTTTGGCTCAAAAAATCATATCCAAGTATGGGTTGATTCACATCAGCAATTATAAAATTCCATGAAAATGTTTTATTTAAACTGTCAATGGAAAATTTTATTGTTTTATTTCCATATGTCGGAACAGGTGTTCCATTTGCTGCCCAAAACTTTGCTGATGTTTTGACGCATGTCTGATCTCTGAAAGTAATTGGTAAAAAACTTTTGGCAGCGCCACTATCGACTAAAAATTTCCCAATTGGGCTTGCGGCTATGTGTATAACATTTACTCCACCTCCTGCCGCTGTGGAGATGGAGATTTTTCGTTTCCCTTTTTTGGTTTATAATTTTTAGACCAAGAACATGGTTTATCACATCGGTCTGCATTTTCCCCATAATTATAGTGATACCAACACCAATTTCCGTCTGGGCGGTATTTTTTATTTGGAGAAGTAGACCGTTTATTTCGGGATTTTGATCGACCTCTCCTTTCCGAATTTTTAAATTTTGATCTTCGGGAAGATGAACGGTTGAAAGTGAGACTATTCATATTTTTGGTCAATTGTGCCACGCTTTGTGTTAGCTCGGATATTTGTTGCAAGCAAGAGTCTGAGGAACTTGCGGAAGTATTATTTTGAACATTTAACGAAGCTACTGAATTTGTAGGAGCTACTTGTTCAATTATTCTGTCCGCTAAATTTGCCAATTTTTCGATTTCATTATCTTCTACCACAGTTAGTGCTATTCGTACCTTTTCTGGTAAAATGTCAAGAAATCTCCATTTAACTAAATCCGGTTTATTTGGGGCTAACCGTTGAAGGTGACGAAGCATTGCGGATGGTTTACGGTCCCCCAGTGTTTGTTCAGCTAATAGATTTTTTAGGAGAGTTTCTTGACTCAAACCATAAAATTTAAGAATGCAACTTTTAATTGACGCAAAATCATCCGTTGTTTTTATACCACAATCATTGAGGATATTTGTGGGTAAGACCCTCAACAAACTGTTTCGTTTGCAGTTGTCACTTTTTCCTTCCAGTAAAGGTTCAATTTGTGAAAACCAAATTTTAGTGTCCTTTTCATAAAAATCTGGAAGTTTTGTGACGTAATCATTTGCTGAAATTTCAGTCGTAGTTTGACAATCATTTGACTGAACTATTTGTAACGCCATACGCACCACAGAGGGTGGAGAAAGATTTAATGACTCAACAATCAGGCGTTTTGTTGCCGGCATTGTGAAGTCTAAATCATCCTCATTAATCATTTGTAGCGCTTTTGACAAGACGTTTTTGTCAATATTTTCCAAATTTTGAGGTTCTGGCAGAGGACCTGGATTTGGCTCAATCCCGCCAATAATTAACAACACTCTCAAATTTGTCATGTGTTGTTGCGAAAGACATGAATTTATGTTTTTGACTGAAAAATTTAGGTGACCAATCCCTCTGTGGTTCGTGTAATCGACTGTTGTTTCCGCAGCGCAACAATTAACGAATATACCCATAATGATCATTGCGCCGATTGCGAGAAAAAACTGCTGGCGCATTATGGTTTTCCATGTTGTAGTTTCGTTAAAATTTTTTCGGCCTGTTTTTATATTATTGGCAGAGAAATGTTCGACATATTGACTTTTTAAATCAAAATGTTTTTTATAAGCCGAAAATCTGCCAAGGCCAGTTTCTTCCCACAAAGTGCATTCAGTTTCATGCATGTCAGTTCTTTTAGTCATGGTGTTACGCAATATACACTTCTTGTCAGTTTGATTATGACGAGACTTGTGTTCGCCCACTATTGTCTTTTTGGTATTATCATTAAACTTATTTTTAATTGATTGGAGAGATGACGGGACTTGGTTTCGTTTTTCAGGTTTATTTTTTAACTTTTTTGTTTGACATGAAATCATTTGGCATTGTTGTAATATGCGTTTGGCAATCATGTTTATGTGGCGAAAACGTGCTGATCCAAGATGGATACCACCGTACCACCTTGTGACAACCACGATGACATTTTTGGCTTTGGAAACTTGTAAGAGTTTTAATAATCGCTGTCCCGCCCCATGTTCCCCATCATCTCTGCAATCAGCTTGCATAGGTCTATTTTCAGGATCTATACAAAAAGCAAATATGTTGTGTGTCGCGGAAGCAATTTTTTTATTTTCCATTAATTTCTTTAGAACAAACTCTACGTCGACCAAACTATACACAGCTGCGGCATGAGCTTGAAATATACTTTTTCGATCATAAAAACTTTCGCCTGAAACAACTTCTATTTCCAAATTTCCCGAAACATCCGAATTTTTTGTGGCAACTGGACCAGGGTTTTGTTCAATGTCTCCGGCTACCAAAAGTAGTAACCGAAGTGTTGTTGCATGGTTACTTTGTAAATTGAGTATGTCATACCGAACATTATGTTTTTCAGAAAATTTTCGTAAAGTTATGCTTGCATTAGTTTGGCATGTTTGTGACGAAACAAATATAAAAGTAATATATGACGGATTTCCGCAATTAGTCACAGTATAAAATAGTTGCAAAAATAACATTGTATAATTAAATTGCAATCGTGTCTTCTTTTTATACAAAAAACGACTTAGCTTTTTGTTCTTCATTCCGCCAGATTTGGTCCTGTGACTTGAGTGAATAAAAATCCATAATTCGAGAACTGCCCATACGAACGCTGTGACAAATGCTGTTTGCTTCAGCAAAGTTGAAACTTCATGTTGAAGACTGTGACGTTCGACTGTTGGTAGGCAAATACCCAAATCATATTGATGGTGTGGCGGTTGAATGGGACAGATTGTGTATTTAGGTTCGTTACACAAGGGTTCACCAGTTATTATTGTCCATTGCTTTAGATGTTTAGCAAGGGACACGACAGTGATAGCTGTCACCAGAGTTAATATTGGTAATAATGTTATAATTGTATGTTGATATATTTTATCGCGCAACATTTTATGAAGTCATTTATTTAGCAATTATATTTTATAAGTAATAAACATGAAACTGAAATATTTACATGAGTAATAAGTATATTACTATATACGCAATGTATAAACACAGAAAATTATATAATCACAGTAGCAATGAAATAAGTAAAGTATTTTAATAAAACAATCACGCTATGAATAATAATAAACGCTCTCTTCACTGATCAGAGTGAACGCGTTGAGACGAACTTCGATCAATAGAATATTGGTAAACGTTCATGTTGAATTTTCTGAAACAAGTTTCAGGAGAACAAAACAAAATCAAATAATATTTAAAAGAAATACTATGCATGTAAAAACTAAATCATGAAATACATGATAAATATAGAAATTCCACAATAAATAAAACAGGCACAGGTTTTTACAAGAACATTACACTAATAAAATAGGCCTGCAAGAAAGGACTTGGAGTTCAGGGTTAACTATGTCACTTGTTTCATTCACAACCCATCCAGTGCTAAGAAAGTTAGCATATAATCATTACAAATTTTCAAAGGTGTGATGCAGCTGTTAGAATTTCAACTGTAATGTTTGTGTATTTCTTTGCTTTTATTCCTAATTGGCTCGCTACAATCTTCATGACCCTTGCGTTTATAGAACTCTGCACTGAATTTGAATAAGTCCAGTTTGTTCATCCGAGGAATTTGGTTATGGTATCGTACAACAATCATCAATCTTTATTGTACTTTCTACTACACCCGAAGGCAATGTTTACTAACACAATCAATGGGAGGGTTTGGCCATGTAATTGTAGCTTCGTCATTGTCTGTTGGGCGGTAGTTACTTTCTATCATGCATTGAATAAGCAAGCTCACTATAACTTCGAAGAAGTCAGGCTAGGCGTTTGGCTGCACAGTTTCAATTTGTATCAGGTTGTAGGGCAGCAGTTTGAAAAAAAATAATTTTTAAGGCTTGAGCTTTTTACATGACTATATGTTAATTTAAAATGTTAACTTATATATAATAATATGAGATTTTATATGCTATATAATAATATAAAATCATATGGGTGGAAGATTTATATATGATTGTATAATTATATGCTTATAATGTATAAGACCATAATCATACATGGACCAAGATCCAAAGCACCAGAGAGGTAGTCGGGTTCGGGAGAAGGCTTTCGGCATTCCCTGTGAGGTCCGGGCTGTCGGCGTGGTGAGGGGGGAGCCACTGATCGGTTCGGCGCTTGCAAGGGGGTCTGGTGACCTATCAAGATGGCTCGTCGCTGGACGGTCGGGGCGGTTGGGGTCGGAGCCTCCGGGAGATAACCTCCCTACCTCCATGAACATGTGTGGAGCATAATATATAAAGTGTTGTAATAATATATTAATATATTTTAATAAATATCTTACATGTTATAATTAATAGTATCTTTTATATATAAATATAATACATTAGCATATATGTCCTAAGGTGATTATGGCATGATTATACATGATTATAAATATATAACCCATCAGCATATGGCCAAAGCTGGTGAATGGGATGGCTACCTAGTATTGATCAGAGGCTAAGGTTAAGTTATATTAATGTTTTATGTATTACCCATTATAATTATATATTGCCTATTAACGCCGCACGGAAAAACTCATTGAATAGTGATAAACCAAGGAATGGAATATCTTGGCCATTCAGAGTTGTTCGCAATGATAAGTATTACAGGAGGAACCTATACGTTAAGTACACATTCGACACGGCTGAAATTCGTTTTCTTTTGTTGACCAAAACACAGTGATTGATCTTGTAGTTAAATCCTTCAGGACCAAAAGTTAATTTTTAAGTAGTAGCGTCTCACCACCAAGGCGGAAATTATCAGTGTTGAATGTGTAATTAGCATAAACAGCAATATTAATCATCAGATTACAAAATGAGCCGAATATCAGCCATGTTTCTTGAATAGTTGAGGAGATATACTCGCTTGTGGCGCATTTAGAGACTCACAATGCGCAGGCATATAACGATAAATTTATACACCAAATGAGACCTAACCACCAATATAGTTCGAATGGTTGCAAAAATGTTGCCGTTTTCGTGTACATTGGGTCTCATGGTCCCATTAAAAACCGGTTTGACGTAACCTGCAGTGTAAGCAATAACTGTAGCAGCACATCGTACGAAGTAATATGGAGCATGAACCGTTCTAGAAATGAGATCAATAACACTCATATACCTCGATCGATTGCGAGTTATTGCCGTGTTCATGTATTTTGGGTCGCATGGGCCCATTCAAACGCCCGTTTTGACCGAACCCAACAGCGTAAATCGGAAATAGCAACCCACTATGTGCAGATATCTAGCAGAAGACTTCTTCACAAAATGGCCAAATCACCAATATAGCTCGAATAGTTGCGGAAATATTGTCGTTTTTGTGTATTTTGGGTCTCGTGGGACCCATTTGAAAGCCCCGTTTGACTCAAATCTCACATCCTGATTGAGCGTTATATCAAGACTTATAGTGGCTATTTGATTACAAAATGAGCTTAGTTAAACTCAGATATGTGTACCGGGTGTCGAGAACCAATAAATAACTTGATTTTCTAGGCTTTTTTGGGGATGAGGCCCGGGTAGTTTTGGCCCAGCGTTTTGTACGCACATTTAAAAATCGGACTTCGTGCCTAAATTAAACTATAAATACAGATTTTCAGCTTTCAAATAAAACCAGTGTGAATCAGTCTGCCCACCAAAATTTCAGTTATGCGTGTCAATATGAAAGCCCAATATCGGACATTATCGAATTCCGCTGCTATTCCGGCGAGGCTGGATGCTTTGCTTTGTGCCTTTCAGTAGCTGTACTCATAAATCAGATATTCAGAATGAACTAAATTTGCATAGGCATTTACTATATTTAATTGGGTAGTGCCTTCAGACAGTGTCAGCAGCCACCTAGGTGATTTAGGCAGTATCGGCACACCATCAATTTCCCGCGTAAAACTAACTAATGTATCTAAAGTTCAAATAATTATGTACGGTGTCGGACACACTCTGTTCGGTGCGATATAGTAACATGTACATAAATTTATCTCAAAAAGTAATTCACATGCAAACGCAGGCGAATATGTGCAATGTATAAGCCGATATATCTGTATTCTTATGCATCCGTTGTCTGAACTTCTTCCGTGGTTAAGCTCAAAACGTTAGTTTACCACTGCTCTACGCTGTTTTGCTCAGCAAAGTGAATAGAGATTGTGCAATATGCACGCAGAATCTAGACAACTGCGGCTTCATTTGGAAACTAAAAGCCAACAACTGCACGTATACGGCTCAAAATATAGTCTCTGAATTTATATTTTCTTCGAGGAATGGAAAGTTAAAAAGCAAAAGAACATACTGTAGCCAAACAAGCGAGAAATACCGTTGTAAAATTTGCTCAGATGTCCACCTCGCTACTAATGTTTGGGTAGGATGGTTGGCACAGTGGGTCGGCATATCGCGTAGAAGGGAGGTCCGACGTCACAAGGGAGACAATCCATTTATCTCCCTATAAGCATGTATATTGTTTTCGGTTATTGAAGTACTGTAAAAAGCGTCACATTATTTTATAACGCAGATTCCAATGTATAGCTGGTGTGTTATTATATTTTCCCAAATTCAGTGAGCTTGATTGGGAACTTCCAAATAGTTACTTACTCGCCGATACTGCTCATTTTGACATAGAAGCGCATGGTGCTAGTCGATCGGTTTGCATGCTAAATATTTGGTACGACGTGGAATTGCCACCGTTTGATTGGTTTATAGTTTGATTTGAATTTGCGTTTGTTTTTCTTCAAAATGATTTTAGTACCAAGTTATTGGCGCAAACCACACTTCGTAATATTTTGGGCACCAAGACACTTGGCGATATGCTGTTGGAACGTGATCACATATCGAACCTGATCGAAATGGTTCTGTATGAAGCAACATTGGACTGGGGCGTTAAGGTAATATTGTGCACACTAGAACTTCGCTGGTACCATTGGGCTTATGCAATTTTTGAAACGTTCCACTAATTTGATGTACACTTCGTTCAGAGCATGACAAAATATTATGCTATGGATCCTATTTCTAACAATGTCTTTTTTATGCATTATACAAACCTTGAATGTTGCTATTGTGCCAATTATCCAATATCACTGGAACGGTGTGGTTCACAACTTTAAAAATATTTTATAGTATATTTTATAAAAGCACAGAAATTTTTTATTGTTAACTTCCAAAAATTCGAGATTGTTTTAACATCAATAAAAGTCTTACTTGTGAGGTGATTTATTAACCGTTATAACTTTTGCATTATTTTTAACTATTTGATTTTGATAATTTATAAAAAAGAATCCACCAGTCGAGCCATGCATTATTACACACATTTCATGCTTCTCGTTCAGAATCCTCGTCTCCTTGAGTTCACTGATTTAAACCCCTGAATAATTTTTAGCGAATGGCGACGTCGGTATAAAGAAATCAATAATAAAAAAATTTTAGATAAAAGATTAGCAGGATTATGTGCGCAAACGCCGAGAGAACCCGGAGACGTGTCTTTCCCAGAAATATACCCTGGGGGACGGCCACGTACATCGTCTCACCCAGAAATATATCAGTTTGTCAATCATGCAAGTACATATAGAAATATGTCAAAAAATTTGCCATCTTGATCAGTTATGTATATTATGTATATTGAGATATATGCTTGGTCGGCGGATTATTTAGATCGATCCCTCAGAAATCTAGCAAGTTGGTCATGCATGCATGTATATATATACACGAGTAACCAGCAGGCACATAGTCGTACAACAGTTGGAATATGTACTGTGCCTCGTCTCTCCATATTTTTTCGACGCTAATGCGCTCCATCTTCCTGTAGAATTTTTTCGCGTTTACGTCCTTGACTACTGTACCGATAGCTAATGATTTTGAAGATTAGTAATTTTGATTTATGCGTTCCACCTGAAACCCTTTATCTTGAGGTTTAACCTCCTGCTGTCGTGCTGGATAATATTTGGAAGCTACATAGACTCGGCTTTGGCATATAAATTCAGCATTTTTCGATATAGAGTCAATAGAAACGAGATAGCAACGTCTTCAATCACCTTTTCATTACTGCTATTTTAGCGTGAGATTATTTTTATATGTTATGAACACCATGCTGAAACATCTGCAGAAAAAGAAAAATTACAAGTGCCTACTGGACTTGAACACCTAACGTTTTGCTTGGCATGACGGTGCCTGGACCACTAAGCCACACATTCATCAAGGTATCTTGCATCAAGGTACTCATCGCGGGCAGCTTTAACTAAGGTGATTGTTTCAAAAGGAGTGTTGAAATGCTTCAGATATCAATAAATTATAGTGGAAAAAACGAAACTAATGACCGCAAACCGCACAAACACAAAAATAATAATATCGCGCAAAACTAGGTACCCGAATTTCGTGAATAAACCAGTAAGCGCATCGCTCTTCTGGAAAGACAAGTTTTAAATTACAGTTTATATAATATTCCATGCCTCTTTTTTAATTTCCAACGTCTGTAAACCCGTAATGATTGCTGCGGAAGTTGTTTACTTTTACTCAAAAGTCACGCAGCAGCAGGGGAATAATTAATAGTTACTATCACTTTTTGCAAACCCTGCGGTTATAACTAATGCTTGTATTTAGTATTTATGTATTTGGATGTATTTAGTATTAATAAATACGTTTACATAAAATTCGTTCCAACTCAATTATTTGATAAATACATAATACGTTGATGTGAAATTCAGCATGGCGTGGTCTATAGCTTCGTTTCATTACAGTTTTGAAAAATAGTGTCTAACTTTTCTGTCAAAATTTATCTCAATTTAAACATATTAAACTTCATCTGGACGAAATTGAGACCTGGTCGCCATGAATAAGGAAATCCATGTTCCAGTGTTTTGGTTTTTTTTTCATTTTGCCTTTTGGTTAATCAACACAGCTTCGGCAACTACTGGCAAGTACTTTTGATAGTCCGCTGTTATTTAACCAGCAGAAAAAGGAACAACTTTAAGCGGGGGCTCACGAATAGAGGTGAAAATTTGGCTCTCGGCTCGGCTTCACTTTGCTCGACTCTAGAGCGAACAGCCGAGCTGAGGAAGAGCCTAAAATGTGTCTGCGAGAGCTGAGTCGAGCCTAGTTTATCCGAAAAAGCTATGGTCCGCTCTTAAAAGCACTTTTCTAAAATAACAAGCATAGTTGTAATTAGTTATGCATGCTACAGCAAGAACAGTCGACATTACCTCGGCTCGGCTCTTCATAGCTCTAAAAGCAGGTCTTTTATCTTATGTTCCCTCTTGAAACGCAAGTTTTTATTATTAGGAGCTTATGAGCCGAGCCTGGATTTCTATCGGAAGAGCCGAGCCAGAGCCTCAGATCTGGCTGTGCGAGCCGAGCCGAGCCGGACGTGGTTCATGCAAAGCTAAGCCGAGCCGGAGCCTAGAAACTGGCTCTTTCTCACATCTACTCACGAACTCCCGCAGCACGCAAAATATGTTCCGTTTTCAAATGCTATTCACCGTTTCTTCTATATAACCCTTCGGAAACGTTTATTGATTTAGACTTAGGCGACAATCAAGTTGTCAACGCTCACGAATAGACGACTAGTTAGCTTAGAGCTAACCACTATATATGGTAACATAACCACAAAAAGAAATCATTTGGCGCGCTGTAGTTAACAGACCAACTATTATATTTTTACCGTTTGACGTTCACAACAATATATTTTGTTTACACATCTCCTGATTTTCTACACATTGCTGCAATTTTTTGTTTGTAGATTCTGAAGGAGTTAGTAACTAGTGTTTCAAAACATTTCAAATACCGATATCACCCTAAACGACCATACCAGCTAAGTCTGCATCTACAATTGCATAACGCTACGGGCTGCCTTCGGCCTGTTAGAACGTTAATGTATTAAAACGAAGTGGAATTTATTGCAAAAGCACACATTTTAACGGCCAATACTAACACAAAATTTGCGGAAATTCAATAATTTCGCATGTTATGACATGTTCCAACGTTGGATAGTAAATTTAAATGAGACGATTTACTTATAAATGTATTTTATGATCATATATTTTATGTGAAACACGCTTTCATTGGTTACACCAAAATAAGGATATTCGGAATTTTTTATCGCACGAAATCGTTATGTTCGAAATAGCTATCAAGAGTTACCACAGTTTCGAAAAAATTCACAGTATATCAAGGTGCAATTTAATTTAGTCCATGAATCGCACTGCAAGTCGGCAACATTTTATTGGATAGTGCTAATACAAGGCATCGTTATATATACTTGTATTGTACGAGTTATCAAACAAGTGTATAGCTTTGGGTACACTACGTTGAAAGGTCTTATGAGTTATCTTTGAATACATGGCGTTGAACGTTATTAGATGCTTGCCTTGCTGCGGTGCAGCCCGAAAACAGCAGAAAACAATGTAACGATAAAGGCCGTGACAAAAACAACGTATCAGCTACATTTTAAAATAAAGTAATACTTTAATTTAGTAAGTTTTATCACGTATTTATGCTAAATCTGTCGGTATTACCTATAGGTTCAAGCCTTAATCAAAACCAAATTTTAGGTTGAACGAGTGGAAGTAAAAGATCTTCGACTGCCTGATCAGCTAATGCGTGCGATGGCTGCTGAGGCTGAAGCTAGTCGTGAAGCACGTGCGAAGGTCATTTCCGCTGAAGGAGAAAAGCGTGCTAGTAGTGCACTGAAGTCAGCTGCCGACTCGATGCTTTTATCGCCTGCAGCAATGCAACTGCGGTACTTGCAAACACTGTCCGACATCGCTGTTGAGCATAGGTCTACCATTATGTATCCGGTTCCAATGACTCTCGATTCGGTATTGTTTCCAGGTGGAGTTGGTGCTTCGGATAGGGGTTTGTTCGGACTGCCGCAAGGATTGTATATGGAAAGCGAATACAGACCCATTGACCCTATATACGGTCGAGCAGACTACGATTTGCCGACAACCAGCGGCGTAGGGGAGCAACAATATTGGGAACAAAAAAGCGTTTTCACACCGACACCACCAAGCGTCGCCGGATACTATCCGCCATCGCAGTTTTCGGAATCTATATCTACGAGATCAAAGGAGTCACCGCCACTAGCATCGCTGCGCAAAGCAAGCGCTGCCAGGTCTGAGCCATCAAAAGAAGAAGAGCGCAGCGTGCACGATGTGGAACTACGGGAACGACTGTCTGAATTGGAGCCAGCCAGTGTTTCGCATCGAGAAGCATCTGGGGAAAGCATTTAATACAATTGAAAGTTAAAATTGACAGAATACAGTACAGGGGCTCAGAACGATCTATGCATAACAACGATGAATTTATATTTGTTATATGAATTTTTCAATATATTCCTTCAGTTTCATAAAGAAGAATGCAGTTATTAACAGTACAACAAAATTCAACTAGTCGCAACAAATTTTCCTGAAAATAATTTGGGCCCAGGTAACCATGAAGGTGCAATACATTATATCGTTAGAAAAAAGAACAGCTTAGAGCGGGGGTTCGAGGTGCAGTAGATCCCCCGATCTATGCGTAGGCTTAGTGTATCTCTCATATAAGGACCTAAGGTATCCTAAGGCTAGGGCTTAGGTTTAGTATATCGAGAACGGAATTTCATCCATTACACTTTAGCCCCTCAAGGTTATCTAGGCGAATAAATTTTATTGTTTAACTAGTTTGGTTAATAATCTTCCTAAGACTTGATGAATTTGTATTCTCTCAGGTACCTTCCTTCTAAATTTGAGGTAAGTATTAACTGCTTAGTCTGCTAATATAGTTGAAGTTAACGTTTCTTATAAAACCCGAAATAGTGTAACACCTTTGTGTTCTTCCTAAATTATATTGTTTCAAAGTTAAAGCATTAAAGCATTAGCTTTCAATTTATATAAACAGCTATTGATCTAGATGATACAGCTATTATAGCATTTTACAATATTATTTTATGGTTTTAAATTGCACATTTTGATAAAAATTAAATATATTAATATAAAGGGCGAAATAACATATATTCAGTTCTTTGATACGTCAATTATATACAAGTGCTAACTTGGTGAAAATCTGATACTCGACCATTAATATTTGTGGTTGAACGTAAAAGTTTGACTTAGTATGAGTATTTTAACAATGATTTATAGATAACGAATAAACTTGTGTTCTGTTGTAAGGAAAGAATGATTCGGCTCAAACTTGGGGAGCGATTTTGACTTAATTTTCCTTCAGAGAAAAGCGTCAGCAGTTTTCGTTGTTACTAAATAATAGTTAGCGAAAAAATTTCACGCTCTCTGCTAATGTTAGAATTGGAACACTGGCTTTGAAAATTTTTACCCTCAAAAAATCCTACCTAAAAGCACTCACTACCAATTTTTGCTTGCCGTAAGCCAATGGAAAACTAGTGGAAAACAACAGGGTTAGATTGCGGATAGTACCAGGAGTAGTTATGTGGTTTTCACGTTATAATGTCCCAAAGTCCCCCGCACAGTCCCACACATATTGTGGTGACTATCCTCACCTCAATATTCGCACATTGTACGATCGCTCTCCAATGCTGAAGCTAAACGATATCACCAACGAACTATCCGGATGTCAAGTCTTCAGAAATCTGATTATATCAGATTCCGATAGCGCTGGATGATGTTGAAACGGCAGCTATCATAACACCTTTCATCTACCGACGCATACCATTTGGTCTGCGGAATGTTTGACAAACGTTCCAACATCCGATGGGTCACGCTTTCCGCGATATCACATTCGTGAATACGTACATCGTCGATATTCTCGTGGCAAGTGTCACCGATGACGAAGATCACGATCATCTCAAACGCGCATTCGCATGTCTCGATGAATATGGACTCAAACACTCAAACGACCAAAATGCGAATTCTTCAAGCCGACAGTCTTTTTGTCGGTGTCGATGTATCAACGGATGAGACTCATCCTCTCACGGGCACTGTCGATGCTATCAGTCGATTCTCGCAGGCAACAACAATCAGCGAGTTGTAACGATTCCTTTGCCTGTGTGGTTTTTACCACAGATTCGTCCAAGAGTACTTTCCAATTGCTGCAAGGCTCACCCATCTGACGAACACGGCGAAATCGAGCAAAAAATTGAAGGCCTCAAAAGCAACGACAGTGTGATGGTCCGAATCCGCCCAAATTTCCTTCCGCACTCTAAAGCATCAGATCGTCAAGCGTCCGATGTTCGCTTATCCACAGCGCGACGTTCAACTTGTCCTCATAACCGGCGTATCGAAAAAAGGCGTTGCTACAGTTCTGCATCAAATTCCCAATAGCGGTCCGCACCCAATCGCTTTCTTTTCACCAAAGTTCAGAGAAAGCGAACAAAAGAAATCAACGTGCGACCGTGAACTGTTGGCGATTTTGCTCCGCCTCAAACACTTAGACTGGTGGTCTATACCCTCACCATAAGACACTGGTCTGTTGCTACAACATGAAGAATCCAAGCCATCAACAATCCCGATGGCTATCGTATATCTCCAAATTCGACATTAAGATTCGCCATGTCTCTACTACCGAAAACATCGTCGCCGACTGCCTTATGCGCACAACGATTAACGGTTGCTGCAGTTAAGGCGACGTCGACGGTCGATGAAATCGCTAATGCGCAACTCGAAGATCGACATCTGCAAACGTTTTTCAAAACAACAACGCTGCCGATTCGGCAAACTTTTGTCCACGGCAAACAAATTTGGTACGACGACAATGGTCGTCCATTCCTGCCGACAATATTCCGAGGACGCGCATTTACCTCGTTTCGCAGCCTCTAGCATGCAGGCTATCGACCGACGTTGGCTATAACTAGTCAATCATATGTTTGACCGGGTATGAAAAAGACATCCGCAGTATGGTCAAAAGTTGCGAGGATTGCCAAGTCGCGAAAATCAGTCGCCATGCGAGGAGACTTACCCACCAAACAACGGTTTCACTCTATTCACATCGACATCATTGGTCCTATCGGCAAGCGATATATCGTCACAATGATCGATTGGTATACTCGTAGGCACTAAGATTCACGCCAGCGCCATTTCAGCGTCTACAGTTGCAGACGCGCCGGTCAACGTATGGATATCACGCTTTGGAGTTCTTGAAATGATTGTCTCTGATCGAAAAATGCAAAATTCGAGTCTTCCTTATGGAACGACCTAATATCGAAGCTAGTAATCAAACTTCAACGTTCAACAGTGTATCGTTCGCCGTTGAGCGGCACTATCAAGCGTTTCCACTGTGCGCTGAAAAATGCCCTACGCGCACTCTGCCGCGTGACCGAAACCGTAAGCATAGAACGACGCGTATTCCGCACGCTTTGGCAAAGACAATGTCGACTGGATCCGAAACGAAACAACTCACAACAGTCTCAAGCATCGTGACAAAGGACCGCACAAAGTGATAAGAATCAGACCGAAAAGCGTTCTCACCGACAACGAAGGTTGCGAGAACACAGTTTATCCCGATCGCGTGAACCCCGTACTCACCTGGTCACAAGACTAAACAAGCCACGATTCTCCAACGTCCTACGATGTCGCATGAAACCGATACACTTAACTCAGTAATCTGGGCGAAAAATTCCGGTTAGCCTTAGCGCCAAGCGCTCAAGGTCCTAGCGACAGGTACACCACTAGAGGGCAAGTGTTTACGTCTACACCACTAGAGAGCAAGCGTTCACGCCCCGACGATGTTCCAATGTAATTCTTCGGTACTGGACGGTATGGCTTGGTCAAACACACTCATATTCCACGATGCAATTATACGACAAGTGCGATACCAAACATCGGGGCGTCCGACACGGAATTATCGAGGCCAAGCGGTGGCTGCAACGAACGACAGCAGGGACACACTCATCAGCATCAACACGGCATGTAAGGGCGCAACGACAGTCATCCACTGCTCTACTGCTCAACTAAGAGCTGGGCCGAATCAATTCGAACAACGATTGAATACACAAGTCTGTTCGATTAGCTGTTGATGGAATTCGTGGTTCCGAGCTCCGCTCTTCCGATGAGCGCTTATGTAACAGCTCCGAAACTGGTTTATCACGCAGCTGTTTTTCAATTTATCTTTGGTATTTTAGGAACTAGCCACAAACCGGTTTTGTATTAGCTAGTTTGCATATGCCTTAATTATTGTTACATAAGCAAAACCATCTTAGGTCTAGCGTCTCAATTGTATCTTCTGCCAGTGCAGCCCGTCTCATAGTGCACTTCCACCGGGTTCTTTATTCGTCGTTCCATTTGTTGGTTAATAAATATTTTGTGGCTTTATTCTTCGTCCGCCAAACGGAGTAAAATCAACAGGTCTTAATCATGTAAAAACGATAAACACTTGAAAAATACTTCTTCTTATTAAAGTTTTACAGTGGATATGTGTGACAAACGTTTTATACATAGGCATATGCAGGTATCACGAATAATAGCCTATGTGTTGAGCGTTTTAATTGTCGAAACATTTTCATATTTAAGCCTCGTCTTTCAACTAAGAAAATGGTGACTGTCGCAGTGGGTACATGATCGAAGGCGCGTGCGGTCAGTAACAAAAAACCGCAGGTGCACGTAAGCTGTTTATTAATTGCCAAAAACTCTATATTTAATTCAAATATAAAGGTGGAGCTCAACGAAAAACAAACAAAAAAGCAAGTGGGCCATGATGCTTGACATATAAGGAAACACACCAAGTTTGTGAACACTTATAATCATATTGGGACAAACTAATTGCTGGTGAACTATACGCGTGTTTCTGCAATTGCTGCCATGCCACTCTACCGCGAGCACACTTTCTGAATAGGAATCCTGCTCTAAGTGCGTGCGACAGGCAACACGCTGTGAAACCGCATTAGCATTTTCATAAAACAATCCTGATCTAAAACTCTAAACGTAACGATGCTATCTGTGTTTACAAAACATAAATGTTCGCGAAATTCTACCAAGTCAGCAACACTAATACCAGCTCTCCATACAGCGATTAACTATACAGAGTTGGACGTATTTCCGTTTTTTTCCACTGTGTCGTGAATAATTGAATAGGTTGCTTTTGTTTCATACAGAGATTTAGTTCGAATCATCTGCAATAGCGATTTCCTCGTGACACTGCATACATTTACGACAAACTAACAGTAGCTGCGAAACTTGCAATTTAATATAGAACTACTATATTGCCAATTGCTTATCTGACATGCTATCAATATTATTGTCATACATTTTTACTAATATAAAATTTAACAAATCATAATGCGTAATTTCATTCTGTAAGTTAGGTGGTGTCATACAGTATTTAGTTGAGTAATTTTCCAGTTTTGATAAGCATGAATGTATAAACATTTATTATAACGGCCAACGTTATAGTCCCAAACGGATAGCATTGATTCACAGGAATGTAAATTGCTTAACATCTGACTTCAAGGTATTATGAATAATTTTAAGCAGGTAAAGGAAATATGTTGGTTGCCGCTCCCATGGAAGCACACGCTATTCTTGTCGAGGCAAAAAACTGTTTCCAAAATGCATTTCTATATTCTGTCGTGGTAATTAATTTTTATTACATAGTGTGAACATATACTTTTTTTATTAAAAAACAAATGAGAAAATTTGTTTTCCTCAGAATATTATTTTAAGATGTCGCTGCTAATCATATAACGGAAAGTGTACATACCAGCGGCTAATACAAGCAGCATTCTCTACGTTTTTTGTACAATTGCTATTTTTGGGTATGTGGTGGGGCAATGAATAGCTATACCCGCTTTCCAATTTTATGTCTCTAATTACAATATAACCTCCTATATCAAACAGACAAAATTGGTATTCTCAAACGTTTATGCTTTGGAGTTGTTCATATAAACGGACGTGTTCTTAAAGATTTAAATTGCTATGTATGCTTAATTTATTCTGACTCATATGTCTACACTGACGCTTTTACAGGTGTCAGATTGTAACATTTTAACTTTCGGTATACACCACTGTACGAGTTGTGATGATAGCGAAATCCAATTCGTTAACAGCTAATTGGTTCAAACTGGTGTCGTACAAAACATGTTGACAATGTAAAACATAGTTGTCGCATCGTTTTATTTTTAACCCTTTACGTCCTGAATTAGTTTGCATTCCGAAAACCAATGAACAATTGTAGCCCGCTTGGAGATATCGAACCTGGAACGGTCGGGTAAAAGTCGTGCTCACTAGCCATTGAGATATCAGGGCTGTACTGCTTTATTAAAGACTCCTTGCAAATATACCAAGCAACAATACGCGAACAATGGTGCAGTACAAGACGAATGTAATTAGTACAACGCCGGTAAGCTTAATGGATTATTGTCGAACAACTGAATGCGTTAAAGTGTTAATCTCATAAGGCTTATTTAAAGGTGGAACCAGCTGGATCATTAGGTCACCAACAATTATTCACAACAGATTTTAAGATTACATAAAAGCAAACGAAAATACATTTATATTTTAACTCTTTGTTTACTCAATATGTGATTGCAGCTGTTTATTACTTGTACTAGGTTTTCTTGAGTTTGCAATTTTTAGACGCTAAGCGCCGTGGAAATCTACAAATTTCTGTACATATACTGGGATTTATACTATCGAATGAAATCAATTATAACGTTTTCAGAAAGCTTTCTACAACACGACAAAACGTTAAAACTTGTTTTTCATTACTAAAAAGTTGTTTTTCCGTAGAATATATCATCATGTTTCTTGGTTACTGCACTAATGCGGCGTTCTCGTTATGATGTCCTTAATGTTTGGAACCTGTGTAACCCACACAGTGTCAGGCCACATTATCGACCACAATGTGACCTAGACATTCCATGTTTTTTTATAAATTTATCAAGTGTAATTAGTTATGTGTACTGCCACTTGGCGACAGTGTCAAGCACATCGTGTCTTCTTTGTTATTCTATTTATTGATGTTGTGATGCATAATATCGCCAAAATGAATATGGTCTAGATACAAATATCGAAATTAAAAAAAACAGCTCCACTGACTAGTACTATCGCATTAGCTACAGATGGTGTCTGTTGATGTTAATTCGCAAGGAATTGGTAGCTAATAGTGTGTATGACACCGTTAACAAAATACGTAGTCGCTAGGGGTGTGTCGTACACCTTAGGAAATTGATTTGCGGTATGTATATGGCCCTGACTGTCTATATGTCGCGACTACAATTGGACAAAAGTTCCAAACAGCGGGGATATTATAACGTGAACGCCGCATAGTGCGAAGCTTTATTATAACAACTGCCATAGTTTCAGAATGCAGCGGCAGATATTTTTTTACCTTT
>JASANE010030418.1:0-26667 GCA_030248225.1 Trileptium ribeirensis | reverse complement strand
GCAACAATCAATTGAATCGGATAGGTGTTTGATTCTTACTTATTCTTTAGCTCAGGTTTAGCGACAAAAGTGGCAACAGTGGTTCGTGCCACGGTACGCGAATGGTGGATTGCGACACTCGCGTGAGCCTGTATCATGGTGCGTTCATTTACTAGGAGCGAAGCTTACACCCTGGCAGTTTAGATGTATGGACGGTCGGGTGAGAGGCCGGTGCCGCCCCTTTTTCGCTTTTTTGAAGTTTAGCTGAGATTTTAAAGAACATGGGGGGCACAGAGATGAAGAGTTTCAACTCGGAATCTATGATTCTATCTTTTTATCCGAATCCAATTTACGGCAAATCGCGACCGATGGGGAATTTCGTGTTCCGGTGATTGAGCCGATGGCAATGAAAATGCGGGTGGAATATTTCTTTTGAAATTACCAGGTTTTAACCTTGGACCTATTATTCGCGATTGAATCTTAGACTGAGCGTAACCCTAATGTTTCAGTTGGTCAGGATTACCGCGGCGTGCAGTGCATAACCCAGAAGTTGAGATTTAAAACTCTTGAACAAGCTATCATTATACGAAAGGGTATTTTGTAAATTAATAGGGGGCCTTCATCTTCTCAATGCGCTACCTCTCATTTTTTCGGTGTGGCAGGAACGCTGTTTCCCAGTTACGGTTTATCTTGTTCTTTAGCAATCTGGAACTCGTTCGCAGTATCTGATTTAGGTGGGATCAGACGTACACAAGAAGAAGCTCAGGTAAGCTCCTACACTTTCACCAGCAAGCTAACAGGCCGCATTGTAGGGTTTGTCCAGCAACGACATGTTCATCGTTCTGACATTACTACTTTTTGTGTGGCCTAGGGAATTCGAGGCTAATTAGCTCAACGCCTTTCTGTTGGGACTTTTCCAGACGGGCTAATTACTTATGGCCTTTTGGTCAGCGATTACAAAATGAAGTCGCAACACGCGTAAAGTTAAGATTGTTCGGAACATTCATGGATCGGAAACAGAGGCGTGCATGCAGGTGCAATCGATATCCATTTTCATCAGCGATGTGACTTTTTTATTATCTTAGGACCTTTCCGAGGTCAAGCGACGGGGGGAATCTGCATTAACCAATTTTTGACAGAAATAACAGGTTAAAACGAAAACCGATGGCGGCAACGACTATTTCTGATGAGCAAGGGACAATGTATTGTTGAGATTTCTCTGGAATGAACACCTATAGGAGATGAGCGTCCTGGCTTAACGGTGGGTGACGTCCATCTACATTTGCCCATACATTTTTCGTACGGTTTCATGAGCAAACCCAGGCCAGTATATTCAGAGTAGGTTAAGGGTCGTCCCTCTCGTGGGGTCTCTAGGCTACCTACATCCTAACCTAAACAGGGAACGGTCACCACAGTGAATAAAGGGTGAATAACGTAAAACTAAGATTCCTCAGTACGCTTATTTGCGAACAGGCAATAACTCGCCAGCAAATGCAACCAGTCATCACTGAACGTCAAAGTGCGACCGTTTTTGGGCGGCTTGGGGACATCCCCAAGCCAATAGATTCAGGGTTATCCGGAGCGTTCACGATACCGGGTATTTCACCCGTTAGGGTCCTAGACCAGCAGCGGTTGGTCATGTACTGTATGATCGGACTTATGTAAGGTTAAGAGTCTGTAAAGTACCTAATTAAGGGTGACTGGGGCGGATAATGAGAATGGTCAGCAGGCTTTCACATCGTCAGCATCACCTTTTTGGGTGGCTTGGAAGTATTGCCAGGCTAATCAGAGCGGGGGAGTTCACAGTTGGGGTGTACAACCCGCGAGGCGATGCGTCGAGGAGGGGTGATTCATGTCGGGTTGTGAACGCTATTTTAGAAGGTAGCAGCCGATTTTCCAAAACTCCTTACTCACTAAGATAGTACGCTTGTCGGGCTATCCAGGAAATCCGGAGGTGCATTCCCCATCTTAGAGGAATTTAGATATAGGTGCTTAAATGGTACAAAATTTTATTGTCGGGGAAGAAGGATGTTCCGTGCCAAGTTCACGACAGTGTATCCTAGCAAGTACGAGTAGTTTCCCAAAACTGAATTGCCATTGGGATAATTCAACTAACTAATGGACTGTATACTCAGACCTGGGGGCTATATCTACCGCTTACAGTGCTGGGACAAATACGGCCTAAAGTGGGTCCAAATTGTGTGCTCAAGCTTTGCATCAAGTTAAGAGATGTTATTCCAGACGGATACTGCCGGTTTTCCAAAACCGCTGCCTCTAATGGTAGTCCATTGACGGGTTATCCAAAAATCCAGTAGGCGCATTCTTTCCGGCTATTGAAGTTTAAATATATGCGCTCAATGTTAGGCAAAAATGATATGTTTCAGGTGAAGGCACGTTTCTACCAATTTCAGATCGCTTAATAGAAGCCAATTCTGGGTACCTATGAGCTTGCGCGAATTTTTAGGATAGTTTTGGTCCTAATTCATGATAAATGTTTATAGGGGCGTTTGTCTTACTACCGGGTTGGGCACGGGACTACTCTAAAGTTGTCACAAAAGCATGTTTTTGCGTTCGACACCTGGGACGCTACAAAGTTTAGTTTGAACCTTAACAATTTCTGTCCTACCTACATGATCCTGTAAGTCGCTACTTATGCTGAAATGGCAAGTCTGGCCCGATGATGCAGACCCGAATCTTTCTGATTCCCGTTTCCCGTTTCTTGTCTTCCCAAGCTTCTTCTCTTGACGTTTGCTGCGTTGCAACTTGTGTGCTGGTATGTGTTGCAATGCAGTGCAGTTTCAATTGCAATGCTTTCTCTTAAACACTGGTAATTTTAATATTTCCTAGAGGCTTTCGAGCGATAAAAGTGAGGGTGCAATTTTGTCATCTTGCGAGCACAAGCCCATGATGGCAGAGATAGAGAGAAAGATAAATATGTACTTAAAAGCCAATCTGCATACATGAATCTGAAACCCTCAACTGTATAAGTCCTAACGAGTCACAATGTTGAAATGAAAAGAAAATCCGAAAACTCGGCGATCAAGTCGCTCGGAAAAATTTGAGGGTTTTGCTCTCATCGGGTCTGAGAAAAACTTGTCTCATATCCGAGCAAATTTCGGAGGGTGGGGGTGAGAGCTAAATGTTATGTTTGTCCCTTGGTTTTGATTTAAGCATGTCACTATTTTACTTATTTACGAGTTGAAACCCTGACACTTACCCACGATTCATTGTACTGGGATAATTCTAATTAAATTAGTTGTTAGTCCATGACGCATTTACTAGCTATTTGCTAAATGGTTTAATCCTACGGTACAGTCGAACATGTTAGATGAAAAGGCGTTTCTGGGATTTATCGTCGAGAAATCCTAAAACATTGGTATCTTGACGTAAAGCCGAGTTCAAGAGATGCTCGGGTTGACGCCCCAAGGAGGTCCCTATAAATCTAGAGCTCTAACCCGTGTCTTACTCTTAGGAAATTATAAACTCACAGTGTGACACATCTCGGATATGAGTACAGTTTCGATACAACGAGCAAGTAAGTGGGTTCTGAAAAGCGGCTGTTGCTTCCTAAAATAGCGTTTACAACCCGGCACAAATTGCCTTTTTTAACGTACCGTGCGGCGGTGCAGTAGGCCAGTATTGCGGCGACCCCCCACGCTCCTATTAGCATGGGAACACTTCCAGGCCACCCAAAAAGGCGATGAAGACGATGTGAAACAATGCCGGCCATTTTTGGCATCCGCTTCCAGTCATCCATAATTAGTTGCTTTGCAGACACTTAACCTTACGTATATCCACGATCATACTGAGCATGGTCAACTGCCGTTAGTTTAGGGCAACGTATCCGGTATCATGAACGACCCGGATAGCCCTGAATATATTGGCTTGGGGTTTCCCAAGCCGCCCAAACTGATTACACTTTGACGATCAGCGATGATTGGTTGTATTTGCTATTGAGCAATCACTTGCTCGTAAATAAGTACACTGAGGAATCTTAGTTTTACGTTGGTCACCCTTTGTTCACTTTGTGACTGCTCTCTCCGTAGGCTAGGATGTAGGCAGTCCAGATATCCTATGACAGGGAAGATCCCTGATCAACTCTGAATATACTGGCCTGGGTTTGCTCATGAAACCGTACGAAAAATGTATGGGCAAATGTAAATGGACATCACCCACCGTTAAGCAGGGACGCTCATCTCCTATAGGTGTTCATTCCGAGGAATCTCAACAATACATTGTCCACTGCTCATAGGAAATAGTGGTTGCCGCCATCGGTTTTCGTTTTAACCTGTTATTTCTGTCAAAAATTGGTTAATGCAGATTCCCCCCGGTCGCTTGACCTAGGAAAGGTCCTAGATCATCAAAAAGTCACATCGCTGATGAGAATGGATATCGATTGCACCTGCATGCACGCCTCTGTTTCCGATCCATAAATGTTCCGAACAATCTTAACTTTACGCGTGTTGCGACTTCATTTTGTAATGGCTGACCAAAAGGCCGTAAGTCGAGTAGCCCGTATTGAAAAAGTCCCAACAGAAAGGCGTTGAGCTAATTAGCCTGGGATTCCCTCAGGCCACACAAAAAGTCGTAATGTCAGAACGATGAACATGTCGTTGCTCAACAAACCCTACCAATAACCTGCTCAGCTGAACACCTGGTAAAATCTCAAGCTTACCTGAGTTATTTCTTGTATTACGTATTGGTCACCTCCGATAGGATACTCCGAACAACTTCCAGATTTCCTTGAGGACAAGATAGACCAGCGACTGGGAACATTCCCTGCCACACAAAAATGAGAGGTCACGCATTGAGAAGATGAAGGGCCCCCTATAATTTACGGAATACCCTTGGTATCAATGATAGCTTGTTCAGGAGTTGAATCTCAACTTTCTTTGGGTTATGCACTGCACGCCGCGGTGGTAATCCTGACCAACTGAAACATTAGGGTTACGCTAGGTATTAAGATCAATCACGAATAATAGGTCCAAGGTTAAGAACCCAGGTAATTTCAAAAGACATACCATTTCCACCGCGTTTCGTCCATCGGCTCGATGGCCGGGAACACGAAATTCCCCATCGGTCGCGATTTTTTGCCGTAAATTGGATTGGGATAGAAAATAGAATCATAGGATTTAGAGTGAAACTCTTCATCTCTGTGCCCCCCATGTTCTTAGAATCTCAGCTAAACTTAGAAAAGCGAAAAAGGGGCGGCACCGGCCTCTCACCCGACCGTCCATACCTCTAAACTGCCAGGGTGTAAGCTTCGCTCCTAGTAAATGAACGCACCATGATACAGGCTCACGCGAGTGTCGCAATCCACCATTCGCGTACCGTGGCACGAACCACTATTCCCACTTTTGTCGCTAAACCTGAGCTGAGGATAAGTAAGATCAAATTCCCCCGTTACAGTTAGGATACAAACAGATGGTAAAGCGATAACTAAAACTATAGGGAGGTTAACTAAACTTGAGACCCCGATGGGGAAGCTGTCAAAGGTCGAAAAGAAAACCCATAAAGGTGAGGCTACCGCCTCTGTCCCGATCAACGGTTCAAGGGAAACCTTGCACGTAGACCGCGCGACGAAGGATTTGTGGGTTTGCGGATCAGCCGTCGCCGCGACGAATCGCGGGCGACTTATAAACCGGCGATCACGCGTCCCAACAAACCGGTGTGAACCCGGTTGGTCATCCAGTAGCCACAGACGTGAAGTCTCCGATTGACCACGATTTATTCCTTGACGACGTCTGTAGTGGAGCATCCAACCAGTCCAATACGGATGTAAGCGATCGGAAGCGCACTGTAGACCGTAGAGAGTTCGAATAATTAACTTTTATGTTAAATATCAAGTTGACGGGATTGAGCTTTAACAATGTTCCATAGTCACGCTTTAGATAGTATTCACAGAACTGCCCTTAATGGTAGGGAGGAAATTTGGCAGATTTCATTTTTTTACTCTAGCATATAAGAACGTGCCGCACTAACCTTGTGTAAGGCACTGGACCTACTCATAACCAGGAGCGATCTAACCCCTTAAACAGCTAATTAGAAAACGGGACTACAAGAGAATGAATCTTTATTCTCAAGAAGTTGTGGAGTCCGATATGGTGCTATCTTGGCGGCTTTGGCCCTCGCGCCGCCTATTTTGACATGCGAATCGATTTTGCTCGTAGGCTGCAACCGCGGCTCCTCGCGCAGGATTGCACCATTACAGGCTCGATAGCTCCTTCCCTTGGACCTACATAATACACCTCAGGCGAATTACGTCGTTAAAACATACGATTTGTCGAACACTCTAAGACTATAAGTGTTATAATTAGTTTGTGGAGTATTTGAGATCGGGAGTACCCAACCAGGACCACCGTATGAGCTATATAGCCGTTCGACAACTAAAGGATTTAATAGAGAACTATAGTTCATGCACTACTGATCGAGTATTCAGAACTATAGCTTTGTTTCAGCATCCACCCAGGGACCGCGGGACAATTTTGTACTTGTAGCCTATTAAACGATCTGTTCTCACATGTTGTTCCGAACATTGTGCCGTATCACTGTTAAGCTATGCATTATGTTGTATCATCATTCTCACATTCTATTTATGTCAGTGTCGTTGTGTTTTAATTTGGCATGCGAGTTGACCGTCCAATATCATTGCATTCAGAGCGAGCAATAGCCTCCACACATTTTTGACTGAAAGGCGATACTCCCACCGTAATTTGTCTCATGCCTAACTTGTACCATTTGAAATAAACTCAAAAGAAAATTAGCCCTCGGCGTCTAGCGTTCGTTTTCTGGCAGCGGTTATATGTTCTAAATGTTTTGTCCGGTTAATCGCCCAGCGTCACGCGCCGAGGCCTTCATGAATCAAGGAATCAAGCCTTGATGTTTATCGCTTGTCTCTCATACTAATCGAAGGAACAAACCAAAGAAGGAGCGAGAGCAAGGCCCATCAAAATCATAAATCATCCGGTATCATAAAAGAGGTCCTCTCTTTTACCTCTTACGGTTACCCCCGTTTCGAGGATACCGATCGAGGAAAGCGACCGGCCGTTTTATTTTTAACTAAATTTGGGTGGAGAATCATCAAATTTTCCTAGGTCGATTACTGCTTTGGAACAATGGCCCAAAACTTCGTTTAGGAGGTATAGGTCGGAGACATGCTTCGACCGGTCAGAAATTGCTATACGATCTGAAAAAGTCCAATACGGATGTGTGCGATCGGAAGCGCGCTGAAGACCGTAGAGCGCTCGAATAATTAACTGTTAGGCTAAATATCAAGTTAACGGGATTGGACTTTAACACTGTCGCATGGTTACACTTTAGATAGCATGCCCTTAATGCCTAATGAGGAAATTTGGCAGATTTCATTTTTTACTCTTGCACATAAGAACGTGCCGCACCAACCTTGTGTAAACCACCGGACCTACTCATCGCCAAGAGCGATCTAACTCCTGAATCAGCTAATTAGAAAACGGCACTACAAGAGAATGAATGTTTATTCTCAAGAAGTTGTGGAGTCTGCCATGGTGCTGTCTTGACGGCTTTGGCCCTCGCGCCACCTATTTTAACACGCGAATCGATTTTGCTCGTAGCCCGCAACCGTCCCTCCTCTCGCCGGGTTCACCCTTACAGGTTCGATAGCTCCTTCCCGTGGACCTGCACAATACGCCTTCAGACGAATTACGTCGTTCAAACATACGATTTGTCAAACACTCTAGGACTATAACTGTCATAATTAGTTTGTGGAGTATTTGAAATCGGGGGCACCCATCCAAGACCACCGTATTAGTTATATAGCCGTCCGGCAACTAAAGGATTTAATAGCGAACTACAGTTCATACATTACTAGCTGAGCATCTGGAACTACAGCTTTTGTTTCAGCATCCACCTAGGGACCGCGGCACAATTTTGTACTTGTAGCCTAAACGATGTGTTCTCACATGTTGTACCATAGTTGTGTTTACCGTTGTGCCGTATGACTGTTAAGCTATTCTATGCACTATGTTGTGTCATCATTCTCATACATGCTATTTTTGTCATTGTCGTTGTCTTTTAATTTGGCAAGCGAATTGTCCGTCCAATACCACTGCATTCAGAGCAAGCAATAGCCTCCACTCATTTTCAACTGAAGGACGATACTCTGACCATTATTCCATTGTCTTTTGTACGAGTCATAGGGCACCCTAAATTAGGAAGCGCAGTAGAGCCCGTTTTCTGAGTACTGTAGCTGGCCTGTAGTACCGCGAAGCGGAATACTCGGAGAAATTTGCCTTAACTCTTACCGTCAATGATAGCGCACACGTTTTGGTGTCCCGTTTTGTATTGCCTGATTATCAATAGTTGGCTCGCTTCTTGTCATCTTATCTATTTTCGTGTAACTACAAAACGTCGGTTGTTATAACGTAATCCGTCTCATGCCTAACTTGTACCGTTTGAAATAAACTCAAAAGAAAATTAGCGTTCGGCGTCTAGCGTTCGTTTTCTGGCAGCGGTTATATGTTCTAAATGTTTAATCGACCAGCGTCATGCGCCGAGGCCTGCAGGAATTAAGCCTCGGTGAGTATCGCTTGTCTCCCATAGAAATCGAAGGAACAAACCAAAGAAGAGCGAGAGCAAGGTCCATCAAAATCATAAAACTTATCACGCCGTAAAAGAGAATCAATACCAGCGGCCGTCTAAATTTACTCAGCCAAATTATCATATTAATATAGTAAAAAATTCATCATCAACTAGCGACACCACCATCATTTAGGGCCAATGATCCGACTATAGACCTTCAGGGGATTGTCGGAAGTTTGGGGGGTGCCACATTGGTCAAACATTTTGCTGAGTGAACCCGTGCCCGTAGAATCCAAGATAGAGACAAATTTCAAACTGGTTTCGCATGGCCATCAGCTTATCCCGTGCATATCACACTTATATCAAATCGAGCAAGAGATTCAAACAATTTCCGAGTGAGATTGCCATAGGGAATATCGGTATGGCACCATGGCCTGTGAGCAGGTGTCCGTGTCGGCCTCCCTTGGGGGCCTCAGCAATCATACCAGATGCTAGACACGTGCTCAACCAATCGGGCGGGGTCCGAACACACCTCGTGAAGCGCCTGCGGCCTGCTAAGCTCTATAACTTCTCGGGTCTGACCAAAGAAATGCCAAAATCGAAAATTAGGGTCCACCCTTGAGGTTATGATAGCCGGGGTCGTACGGGCATGGTGTCAGGAAGTTGCGCCATGCAGCTGCGTCACGTTATTACATCGCGTGGCGCCACGTTATGAGATCGTTATGGGATCTCACTGGCGATGGCCCATCAAAATCCAAACTATTCCATTAGCCTTTTTGGTTAAATGGTAAATATCAAACTTTTCTCAATTTTCAATGAAAAGGGACCTCTCGCAACTTGAATGTGCTGTGCCTGTATGTACCTAACTCATGGATTGTACTTATCTATTTGTGATTTAAGTCTTTGCCCATGTTGCTTTCCCTTTTGTGTCCTTGTATGTGTCCACCTGTGTCGTGCTGGATTCGACATGCTTCTACTAACTCTCGTGACCTGTGATTTTGTCGGGCGCTACGCTTTTTTTATATAACCGACCGACACGCACTAATTCAGGAACCGCATGTTTCTGTTGCTAAGGGTGTTTGGCTAATCAAATAATCGCTAATCACCATTCTTGTATATTATTTCGTTCGTCTAAATTATCGAAATTTATTCGCGCCCCGACGATTGCTAGCTGGATTCCGGATTGAAGTACTAATACCGCGTGATCGGACGATCAGTCTTGCTACAATCATAATCGACCGGCTACCGCTGGCAATAACGTACTCGAGCGGACAATCAATCTAATTTGTTCTACCCGATTGTTAATCAGCCAGCAACGATCCTTCGACTTCGTGGGAATACCGGACACTGCCTCTGTGTTCGTTAATTGGTTGTTACGCGTTTATTGTCCTAACGTTGGACTAACTCAACTTTCGCTGGTACGGGATCGTCATCGCCACTGACATCGCTTATCGCGGTCACTTGGTACAATATCGCAGTTTGCATCGCGAGAACTATTCGATAATTTACCTTCGTGTTAGTGGGACGATTTCTGTGCGACGAACTTTTTCATATAGATGATACCAGGATATTCTTGACGGAAAATTGTAATTTTACTTTCTTATTTTGTCTGCTTAATCATACTTATATTTTGTCTTTTGTGGTTATTGCGTAGCTGTGTTTCGTCTGGCGTACCTGTTTACCATTCGTGTTCGTTGTAACCTCTGCTTGGTTTATCTTTACGCGTTTCTTTCGTTGTGCTCCGCTGCCTGTTGAGTTAAGCTGAGTTATCACAATTTCATAGGCATATTGGTCCAAAGTATTTTTGAGCATACTTTTTATCCCTTTCTTTTTATCTATTTTGGTCGGAAATATATGTATTTTTGCTCGTGGCATTAAGGAAATACACATTATCTGTCAACCGCTAAATTGCATAGGTTTTGGCTAGCGAAACATGGACCCATATTTGAACCACAACTCGGACGTGGGAGACGAGGCTTACTTTGGAGGGGACACTATACCTGTCAACGGGAAAACCAACCATAGTTCTCGGTCTGAACCCGACACCGAGAAACGATCACTTACTCCTCCTCCTCGCCCGAATGGGCGACCACGACGTGGACATTTACCTGAACCACCGGATCCCGATACGGACCCTACGGGTGCTCTGCTCCATCATTTGGTTACTAAGTGTAACACTGTTCCACTGGTACCCCAACGGAATATGTCCACGTTTGATGGAAAACCCGGAGGCCGAGATTTTGAGGATTGGGTCCGCATGTACAATCGGTTCGCTAATGTCAATGGATGGATGAAAGACGAAAACTGATCTGCAGGTTCGCCGTTCTGCGTCGACCCGCAAGGGAGGTCTACGACGGCCTGCCACCGGGCAAACGTCAGAGTTTTAATGGTTTAATGATTAATCTGCGGTTTTGTTTTCCTCTTCTCGCCGACTTGAGAAATCACTTTCCGGATTATGCACCGGACAACAAGGAGCTATTGAGCCAGTTGCAATTTATGGGTTGAAGTTACAGAAGCTATGTGACCGTGCCTTTCCTGATATCGAGCCCGGACAACGCGACTCGATGCTACGCAAGTTTTTTCCAGTGAGGCTTACGACCCGAGTTGCGCAGGCAAGTACTGAGTCAAATTCATGAGTGTGAAGCTTTCCAGGGCACCATTGGGGTTGCTAAGCGTTACGAGGATGCTATTGCTGACTGCCCGGAACTGGACTCGTCCATAAACGTAAGTAAGTCGCGTGGTCTTAAATCGGTCAACGCCTTGTTTGAGGAAGGAGCGAGGGTTTGGTCATACAGCTTCAATCTGTCCTAGACGACCACAGACGAACTTATACTACCAGCAACAACAGTATTAACCGCTTGCTCGACGTGATTAATGAACGAGCTGAAGCCACCCGTCAGTTCAACGCCCTCGCGCAGCCGTTTGTGCCTAATGCTCGTGCCGCGCCAGCGCCGCTCCTCGCTTAACCCAGCCGCCTACTACGTGCTTTAGATGCGGAGAACTTGGCCACTTCGCACGCGATTGTTTGCTGCCGCCGCGCGCTGGGGTAGTGGCTAATAACCCACCGCAACCCCCGCAACTAGTCCCGGTCTATGTATCTGAGCTGTCCGTCCAGTGATACTAGAGTAATGGCAGGGATGTATCCCAGACCACCTAATAATCGGAGATTAGACTCGACGATCTGATGGAGTCTACCGATATCGGAATAATGCGAGATGGAATAACCAATCCTGGGTCAATCAGACCTATGGAGGGATACGTCCTAGTGGACCAAACCGTTCTTCCTGGACGCTGAACCAAACTCCCCGACGGTACCCTAATCGTACCCGTGGCTGTAATGATAATGTTGCCGATCGCTCGTTTGGAAATTACAGTGCTCGGCTGATTTAGGCCAACGGATCTTTTCACTCCGGAACGGAGCTCTACAGCAGTATCGGAATCTCGGGGCCCCCTACCAACCTAACCGTAATGTGTACGGCGAAAGTTGGGTTCCGGGAAGTTGCGCCATACCGCACCGTCGTAACCAATTAAACGGCAATGCTTCGCGAAGCCGACCGACTAGGGAACCCGGCGAGGCCACCAACCATCGATTGGATGTGTTGAGGCGCGAATTGGGAATCATCTAAGGAAAACTAGGGTTTGGTGAACAAACCGGACGAGTAAACGCTATCGCTACTATCGACGAACCTATGTACGAAGACGAAGATGACTATCCGACGCTAACTGACGAGTACATGGACGGAACTGAAGTGATGGAAAGCCCGATCAGGAGACAATTAAACCTACCTGCTCGTGTCAACTCCGTGTCGTGATGCCGTGCTTTACGTTCGGAGCCACGAAGGGGTTCCGCCGAACGGTCTGCCAGAAATCGCTGAAATGAAGCAACCGTACGAAACTCACTTTAAACTTGAACTACCATTCTACGATTGCCGAGACAAGTGTTTGGATCAATATAGTGACGAATTTGTAAATATTGTATATAGTGTAGAAAGTTTAAAATACAATAAAGAGGGATGTTTGGGTGAAGGGTATTCAATGCTATATGGACACGCGCCGTACAACGATGCCGAACCGCCTGTAAATATTGCAGCGAGCGAATGCACTATCGACACATCGGACCACTACACTCTGGTCCGGCGTAGACCAGGGGTGAACATACGAACGATAACGGCCGTAGAAAGTGGTAGTGGTGAAATTGAGAATAGAGAAGCTGAGGAAAAGGTTAGTGTAGGTAGGTCAAGTAGTTTTAGTGATGATACTGATGATGAAGTTGATGATATTATAGCCGGCAGACCCCAGGGAAACACCTCAAGTTGGCGTCCCGGGACCCCCAGCTCTTTGGAGATGACTGAATTGGATATGAGTGAGGACGCTGTTCCAACTGAGTCATTATTTTATTCCTCCTCTGGAGCTTGTCATTTAGTAGGGAGAGGGGTGAGAGAGAGTGGTGATATGGATGATATTAGTTATTCCGCCGTGGATGCCGATGACCTGGATATGGCTCAACCAAGCGCGAATTTACACGGGTTGCCGTCTGAGGCGCCCATAGAGTTTTTGTGGATCGGCGAACAATCAGGAACGACGGAGGCTGGTTTGGACGTAGTTAGGGCTCTCTCGGAGTTGACTAGCCCTAGCTTCTTTCATAATTATAGGCTGCCTGATACAGTTTGTGGGTCGACAGAACGGACCCTCGTGTGAATGTGAGGACTATGTGGTGTGTGAGTGGAATGTACCAATTAAGTTAGGTCGCGCTTGTAGTACTAGTGAATTATTAGAGGGTAATGATAAGGAAGAGAAAGTGGATATTATTGAATGTTATTTTAAGTCGGCAGATTATTCCAATGAACCTGAGGTGCCTTTCGCGACCTCATCGTAAGAGGTTCCGCAGTCATCGGGTCCATTTTTGATGCTGACAGGGGCTGCTCTTGTTGTCCGTATCTATGTGTAAGTGGTGAACAAGCTGCGCACTGCCCTATTGAAGAAGTGGGCATGCTCGTCGGAACTGCAAATATGGCCCGTGGTCTGTCCAGGTACGGGGATAACGATGGTGGAGTGATAGAATTTGACCGATCATTGCATCATGAAGGACCCGCTGCGACCCCGTCGTTGAAGCGCGCAACGACGTGACGAGTAGTAAACTAAGTGAGCTCAGCGGGAAAAGTGAGGAAATGGATAGTGAAGCTAGTGTGGATAATGGAGTTGAATTGGTTGAGTTGAATGGAAGCAAATCTAGGGAGTCTCTGAAATCAGTGGACATCATTTGCGAGCGAACTGGATCCCGAGCGAGCGTTGCAAACTATTTTAGCGAAGCGAAAGTGTGTAATCTAAGTCAGGGTATCCAAGCAAAATGCAGTGAAAATGAGGAAGAATCGGTGAGTGAGTTTGGATCTGATGTGACAGTTGAGCCTGATGATTTCGCTAATAGTTACGTTGAAAACGATAGCGAAATCGATGAGACGCGTCTGCTAAGTGACGAAGAGTTTTGGACCTATTGGGAAGATCTCGACGCCGAGTGGTATAGACGCGAGCCCAACCCTCATGAGCGAGAGTGGCACCGTGAAGGAATCTGGGAAGTGCGCCGGGATGTAAACGGGACGAAGACATTGACCTAAGCTTTCCAATGATTCAACCCTCTATCCGCTCCTAAGACGGCGATGATGTTAACAACGAGGTCAATGGAAGTGAACTTAATGAATCGTATAGTGAGGAGAGTGGATCGGAAGAAGCGAGTGTGTTGACCTAGCTATTCTATTTGGTTCTGGTAGTGAGCGCGAGGATCCTATCGAAGGATTGCCTTGTATGCGTCCGGGTAATTTTAGTGACTCGTCTGATACCTTGTGTAGTATCTCAAGTGACAACTTGGGACCCGTCGAAGAGGTGCCTAGTATGCCCTCGGGTAATTCGAAGGTTTCTTCTAACTCAACTGTGATCGGGGAAGACGAATCTGTCGAAAAGCAACCTTGTATATCGCTGGGTAAGTCAGAGGAGTCTCTCTCCCCAGCAATTAATGAATCGGACGCTCGTCTTGGGACGGAGAATTTACTAAACTTGGTACGCGAAACTAATGACGAACGAGTCTGCGAACTGGACGACCAACCGCAACAGCTGTACGGACTATGCTTAACTAAAGAAACCCTATACCGAACGAGGAACGATGAGGCCGATCTCTGACGACGAATCTAACCGACTCGTTGGCTCGGACGCGTTATTCACCATTCTTGTTAATCAGCAAGAATCTTCGGGTTATCGATATCCGCTGATTCAGCTTGCCGATGATCTGAATGCCAAACTAGCGCAGTGCTTCATACCGATTTACATCAGGCTTGCTCGAGAATGTCACGTCACTAGCAGGGTTAGTGTGCTTCAACCGCGAGGACTATTGTATCGGCGCAATATAATTCACTTTACTTTATCGCTATAGAAAGAGCTTAGCAACCTAAGCCGTCTTTTTGAAATACGAGCTGAAGCAAGCGCCAAGGAAGCTCTCCAGCGGGGCGGGGCTGTATTGGTTTTCTTGTTGGGTGATGTCTCTCCTATAGAACACTGCATGGGAGGGCTGTATTTTAATGTAGAAACCTTGTTTTCACTGGAACGATTCATGGAGTTCTTGGCGAACTGTGTCAATGGTCATACGCTCCAACAAGTTGTGGAACGGGAATTTGAGGCAGAGTTAGAAAAACGCCCAATATGTTGGCAATGTGGTCAAAATCACCACCCCCAGTCACCTGTCGTAAGCGATAACTGCTGTTTCGATGGATATTATGGGCGATGGAGCTATACCGGTATTTTGACCACCGATTGTTTGGTAGTGACTGCTACAGGGACCACCTGGCCGTGTTGGCCTTACCAAAAGAGTATTTGTTCTTTCGCTATGCAGCACACCTTCCGGGAAGCTAATCTCGAATTTCACCAATTGTTACTGGACGCACCCTATCTGATCGAGACTAACTTTAGGCACCAGGATGGCATTGGGATGGCCATAACCTTATTCATTACGGAAGCGTTGAACAAAATGCGGTTTACTGATGAATATCACCGTCATGACCGTGTACTTTCATGTGCACTGGCTTGCGTCTCCTGAGGAGGCCCGATGCTGTAAAATTGCTGGAAACTGTTTGTGAATTCAGCAGTACATGAGAGTTTAGGGGTAGACTGATTTCTTGCTGAAGCACGATTGGCAAGTGACTCAGTTGAGCGTAGTGACAGTATTTTATGGCTGGATGAACAACTGGCTGAGGCAACAGCTGTTCTGTGGGAATCTTCTGGCCTGGACTCAGAAACGAGCTCGGTTGAGAGATTAAGTCCTCTATGGGAAACAGCCGACGAATTTGTTGAGAAAGTGACTGATCATCGTAATGCAGACGTAGGTGAGTGCGACTCTTTTCCTATTAATAACGATATAGGGGTCAAGTCGGAACCCCAACCGTTGAGTTCCCCACGCCCTTTAGGACGCTCACCCATAACTAGGACCTTATACGCTGCCAATTTGGTCCTATGGCTTTTGGTGTTGGGAACCGTAGGTGGCAGTTTGTCTCCTAGCGATAAGGTTTCTCATTTAGGTGCTTTCGTTAACCAACAGGTCGGTGTCGTCATCGAACCTCAAGGTTTGATGATCACTTTGCATCAGATGACCTATTTGTCAGTAGTTCTCTAACTGTGCTGGAGGGACTGGGATAAAAGACACATCGCCTCAGGGGATAGCGACTGTCCACCGTATGCCGAGAATGGAACCTGTAGGGCTACCTGCCGTAGGGTCGCGAATTGCACTGAATACCCGCAATTACATCAAACCCTGCGCGACCTAGAACTCGAACTAGACCAGGCCTATCACGGTGTGTTGGATACCAATTATTATTCGCTGTTAGTACATTCCTTTTGTGTCACAAACGAACAATTATGCGACGTAACTAGCCAGCGGGACAGACGCTTTGTAAGTCTATTAGCTACAGCTGTAGGAACTGTATCCGGATTCCTTGGCGTAGGAATGGCTTTTGCCAACGGCGTGCACATTCACACGACATTCAACGGCAAGTGAATGCCTTGGAGAAGTACATGCGCGAAACAAATGACGTTTCTTTTCGTAATACCCAAGCCATCAGACGTTTGACACGCGCTAATGAGGACGTCTACGCTTTTCTCCACCAGCGCATGCAAGAAGTTATCTCGATGATCGAACAGGTCGTTGTAATAACAGACAAGAGATAGCGCTTGTTCATCGACAATTGACTGACCATATACTCTGTGCTAATATGCGAGCTTTCATTCAAGCCATCATGGAGTCAATACTCAGCGGAGAATTATCTCCAGCTGTTGTCGATGTAGTTATGCTCCGACAACTATTCGCAATAGACCCCCGCATTTCGAAAACTATCCTATCACGCGAGCCTAGCTTGGCTTATCAATTTGGTCTTGTCCTTCCTCTAAGTATATACCTAACAGGTTTGGATTCGGGTTCATCCTGCAATTGCCTTTACCTAAGCGTAGCGACGTACGCCCTTATTTTCGCGTTTACAATACTGGCTGGAACACGCCTTACGAACAATCGCACATGAAATTACCTTTACCGCAACATGCTGCCCGTGTTGGACAAATACGCTTTGGGGCGTTAAACTTGTAAGCATGCAGACAACAACTCGGCATTGCCTTCTGCGAACCGCATGCCCTGATGCAAGATCAGCGCACACATTGCCTAGAATGGATTATTGCAGGAGAATTGATAGTCGAACACGTCAAGCACGCTTTTAGAAATAGTTTTCTTTTAGGGCCGCTTACCAACGACTCCGACATTGCTATTGCACTAGCTCGCTATACGTGTTTTCCTTGCAGCCATATGTAGCTCTCTGGATAATCTGTCTAGTCTAGGCTGACAATATAGGGCAGACTATAGTGTCCTGACCCACTGATTTATGCGGTTAATGTTTAGATTTATACTATAACGGTAGAAATTTAAATCTTAACAGTTGGCGAGGCACAAAATTCAAATTTTAGCAGCATTGTAAAAAGATTCCAATTTTAGACAAGTACAATTCTTGACAGACGCCAAGATAAGAAATTCAAATTTTTGGAACGTGTTGTAGCTATAGTCATGGGAGATTATATTGGACAAAATTCATAGTCAGCGGAGACTGTTCATGCAAAACCTCGCAGTCACGTAAGATTCCTCTAGTTGTCCGCGGCGTCTAGAAAAGCTACATGCGGAAACGGCGTGTGCCTCATGAGACTGTTGGATAACTTTGAGTCATTTTGCACACAACTTAACTTAAACGCCCCATAATAATAGACTCGTTGGTACTTACTAGTATGTTACAACCCGAGAGTATAACAATCACGGTAGGTTCAAATATAACCATCAATCAGCTCAGTAGTGTATAATTTAAACCACGGACTTGGAGCTGGCTCGATAGCGCCAAGGCTACTAATCTACAAGTTGTCCAGATTGCTAGGGAACAAGTACATAGGATAATGAATTTCCCTGCTTTGGAATACACGGGGATGTCACCCTAAATTTATCACGCTTTTCTAATCAGCCTCGTTAGTATCGGATATATCATGAGTAAGTGTAATCTATCGCCCAAATATGGCCGTTATCTACCAAAATGGATGCCGTGCTGCGCTCGCCTGATTGAGAAGGCTGTTCTTCCCAGGAAATTAAGTAGATGGGCTTGGGCTCGTCCGCGAGTACCTAGTGCACCTTCGGAAGAAGATTACTAACCCACGACACCTAAGGAACAGGCTAGTGCAACTACGATAACGCCTACGGGCCGCTGCGCGTGTCCGCGGTGCCTAATCGAGCTCCACGCCGCTCTTCTAGGCAGCAAACTTCACGAACCTCTTCCGAGGAAGAACTAATATTCATCGATAACATTTGTAGCTCCTAAGGTGTGAACCTCGCATTAGTCCTCGCTCAGGTATTTTAACTATACAGCTGAACACCTTTTCTGCCGGAAACGTCCCCCTACTGATTGATACTACCGTCTTAGGTACACCTGTTTGACGCTTGTGGACACTGGAGCAGAAATCTCGATCTTGTCACAATCTTTAGCAGCTCGTTTGAGTTTAGTACCTAGGGATTCGACTCGATTCTCAGCCATGCACCAAGAGCTAATGATAAACGCGTCGGTTAAGGCACCCATAACCATAGGATCCCTTATTACACCCTGCGAGTGTATTATGGGTACTGACTTTATGGCATTACTGCCATATGTTGTCATTAACTTCTAAGATCGGTGCTTAGACTTGTACAATGGTTCGGATATTTTCTCAGTACCCTTCGCCGATTGACTACAAGCCGCCAGTCATTAATGTGGTGACTCGAAAGTATGTACGGATACCACCTAATACTGAAATGTTTATAAACGCTGTACCAGAAATTACCCAACCGAGTGTGGGACAAGCTCTTTTTGTCCCCGACCCATCCATTCTCGATGTGGCCATTGCCAACTCCTTAGTGCTTACCGAACAACGCCTAATACTGGATAGTGTTATGAATTTCGGAAACGTCCCAGCCGCCGTACGGGCTGGACGAACCATTGGACACATCTAGACTTTAGGTGACAACGAGGTAGAGGTACTGTACGACTCATCTAACCGCCTCTTGCAACGAGGCAGCGCAATAATTTAGGGGTCACTGCTGAAAATGTGGTACAGCTAATTAACGAACAAAAGAAGGTCATCGATCCCGAATGATCTCTTGAGATACTGAATAAGATTGATGTCGGTGACACCTCATTGACATCGTACGAGCTAAACCAACTGAAAACGGTCCTATTGGAAAATGCCGATATTTTTAGTACTCATCCTTTTGATTTAGGTATATATGGAATACATAGGCATAGAATATTGACAGTGAACGCTAAACCTATCAAACAGGTACCCTGTCGGCTAGCTCATTGCCTTCGTGAACCATTGAGGGAGGAACTTGATAATATGGTAGAGGCAAAATTCATAACACCATCTGACTCTCCATGGGGATCTCCTATTGTCTATGTTACCAAGAGTGATGGTACCCTTCGCCTTTGTGTAGATTTTCGGAAAGTGAACACCGTAGCTGAGCGAGACGTGTACCTACTGCCTCGCATCGACGATATATTGGGATGCGTACGCAATACTAAGTTCATGTCCAGTCTTGACCTTAATAAGGCTTTTGGCAACTTGAGTTGAACCCTGAGACCAAGAAAAAGAATTCGTTTGTAACCTTTCACGGACAATACGAATATAACGTGTTACCATTCGGCCTCAACTCATCGCCTGGAGCTTTCCAGAGATGTATGTCCATCATTCTCAAAGGTCTAGAGTGCGAACGGTGTTTGATCTATATCGATGATATTCTAGTTTTCTCGCCTAACTTCGAACAACACTTGGCACATTTGGGAACTATATTCGATAGGTTTCGTAAAGCTAACCGAAAGTTAAAACCATCGAAATGCCAATTTGGTCAGAAACTACTAAAATATCTGGGGCATATTATTAGCTCTGAGAAAATTAAGCCCGATCCGGAGAAAACCTCTGCCATAGACATTTATAAACGCACCGAGTCTTTAAGCAGCTGCAAAGCTTTCTTGGACTTGTTAGCTATTACCATAAATTCATCCCACACTACTCCGAAATTTGCGAACCTCTTAGCGCCCTTCGACGTAAGGACACCGAATTCAAATGGACACCTCAATGCGAAGAGGCTTTTAGTAAACTACGTAAGGTCTTGACTCAACAACCACTGCTTATCTACCCGGACTTCTCCAAACGTTTCATATTACAGACGGACCCATCCGGATATGCATTAGGTGCCGTACAATCGCAGAAACCCGAACGGGAAACGTTACAGATTGCATACGCAAGTAAGTCGCTATTAGACTATCAGCGCAGGTGCCCCGCCATTGAAGCAGAAGCCCTTGCAATTTGATGGGCTTTTTTGCATTTTAAACACTATTTACTCGGACATGACTTCTATGTTGGGCTCAAAGCTTTGTTCGAGAGACCACCGCGAAATTCGCGACAAGCGCAATGGCGCAACGAACTGCTCTTAAAATTCGGTGGTTTTAACATCGAATATGGGCCAGGTGAAGCTAACGCCAACGCCGACGGACTCTCACGCGATCCTCGACACAACTTGGAGTTTACCTACTCATCCGATGAGGATGGGGAGGACGAGTACAACCGTACCCGAATAGTCGCTGTTGCCGTAAAAGGGGAAAATCGCGGAAATGTAAAAGCCTTAGCCAAACCGCCGCGAGCGCGAGCCATCGACGAGACTCTGAAGGAACTAATTCGACAGTCGCGGAGATTGCCACCGGGCGTTCTACTCGAATTTCCTCCTGAACTGGTGCAGAAGCAATTTCGGCATATGTTTGGGGACCCTACCTCTGGTCAATTGTTGGAAGGGGCACTCGTTGTTCAGTGTGGCAATATTTATGACCCTAGGCCACCTGAATCCGGACAACGACCGGATCGTTCGACGGCACCAGGTCCACCCGTCTCTATTGCGCCGCGCCGAGAACCGGCACCTTCACAAACCCCACCTGTGCCTACCCTCGCAGCCACTAGCTCCACGAGAGCAACGGTTTGAACACCAGAGCTAGCCCGACCGCAAACGCTTCCGACAGGTCCTCGACATAAACATGGTGGAATACCTGAGGTAGAGGAATTTGAGACCTTAATTAGGGTTGCATATGCTTGCGGACTTCGATTAATGGCGCAACGCCCAGAGCAGGTATACGACACAAGCGGGCATATTTATTTACGGCATTTCCAACGATATGAGGGAGAAACCTTTTCAATCTCCTACCTTATATTCAGTGTAGTTATAAACAATTTGGTCCCATCTGGTGGTATTTACGCGGCTATCGGTCGCCGCAAGGGGAGAAAGCCGCTATTGCATTGAAGCGAGAGGCTCACCATTATCGTCTCTGCCCGGACACCGCAATTTTATACTTACACCCCGTCTTGCCTAACGACCACCGAACTAAACTATGCTTGCCTAGATTGCTCATACGACAAATTGTTAAACATGAACACGACACCCTATTCGGAGGACATCCAGGCAGGGATCGCCTCCTCAGTAAACTAAAACAATTTTACTATTGGGAAGGTATGGGACGTGATGTCGATGAATATGTCAAACGATGCACCCTTTGTCAACGCTCACGCAACTTACTACTCAACATCCGAGGCGCGCTTGGAGGAAACCCACTAGCTAGTGCTCCCATGCACCGCATGTATGTGGATATACTAAACACTGGGGTTTTATCACGAAATGACAACTGTTATATTTTGGACTTTATTGATCAAATCACCAAACTGGTCATCGCCACCGCCATACCGGACCAATCCGCACAAACCATGGCTAAAGTCTTTGTTAAGGATGTGGTGAGTCATTATGGCGCACCCGAGGAACTAGTCTCCGATAGATGAGGATGCTTCATTTCTGAAGTAATCGAAGCTCTTTGCTCTCAACTACATACCTTCAAGAGTGAAACATTGAGTACAACTCTAAGGCTAATGGAAAAATCGAACGCTTTAAAATCGCACGCCTTTGTTTCTTCTAAGACCCGCGTTACCTGAAAATGACCATACGTCATCGGACGAAGTCCTGCCCTTTTGCATTATGTCTTATAACTCATCCGTACACGCCACTACTTATGATGTACAGTTCACCATTATGCATGGCTTCCAGTCTTGGATGCCAGGTGGAATTGAGGTACGTACTGACTGGACCCGCTACCGGGGACCCGAAGCCGATCGTGCCAATGTGCAATGCCGGCTTGCGACTATTCGTGATCAGGTATACGATCCATGCAAACTACGCATGAGTATCGGAAGCGGTACTACAACCGGAAAATAAAGGTACCCATTTATAGGATAAACGATTATGTTGGGTATATCGCTATTACACGACCACGGGGTTATCACGAAAGCTAGAACACCGATGGTGTGGACATTATCAAGTAACTAAGATCATGCTGCCTTGCATATGTGTACAACTTCCTGGTCAATCTAACGCTTCTGACAATCTGGGGTACGTTAATCGTACTAAGCCGTGCTATAGACCTCTTAGCAGTTTTCCTGACGTGGTCGATGTTTTAAAAGCTGTACCACCAGCCTACATTGAGATTGCACTACAGGAACCGAGGCAAACCGCATCCGCTGACAGACACTTGGCTAGGGAATTATATGTTGTCGATCCTGAAGCTGTCGATAGGATGTACCATGAAATTGAGGATGACTCCGGTGCCCAAAGTGTCGAAGTAGGGATCCAAATCAGGAATACGCTTAAGCTAGAGCCGAAGTCCATCGGGCTGCCCTCGAAGCGCCTCCGAGTCGTTCTGTTGAACAAGATCCAACAGCTGTAGCACTAAGGGACCGGCTACCCATGCGTGATCCTGAAAGATCGTCTGAGTGGGATTACGCGCTATCTCACGGGAGTTAACTGCGCAGAACCCCGAGGGATTGGCTTACGTTTCAAACAAACCAACAGGTGCCTTTTCTCCCGAATATGGACAGCATGCCATACCAGTCACCTTACAGGAATGGGAACAGGCTGTCCGAACTGAGAGGAAGTTAGGCCCTTAACCCTGCCAGGACAAGCAAAGGATCGCTCTCTGCAAGCATTTAACCTAAATGACCTAACTTTTGCAGAAATGCTCGCCACGCAGGATCCTGCCGGACCCGAACTACTTTCTCACGAACCTACCATGCATGCCTAATCAATAACTGAACAGGGTATACAAACATCGCCAAGAACACACACTCGGCAACATACTGCCACCGTAACTCAAACCTATTGTAGTTCCTATATTCAACCTTTAGGAACCGATCCAAATCAACCGCACATCCCCTAGCGCATCCACCGTGAACTATCGGCAGTGTACGAACCATAGTCTCCTAAACCCAGCGATTCGTATTCCACACCAATTACCCCGCACCCCGCTTACTCCTACACTCGTTGATGATATATTCACCGAGGACGCCCCTTCTGAGCGGTTCGAACCCTACCTTATTCCATCGAGGACACAGCCTCCGCAGTCGGCGCCTGCGGGGGTCCGGCCACCAGTCGAAATAATACCCACGCAACGTTTTGAACCACTCCCAGTGCATCCGGGTAGCTCGCGACCTGCCGCAAGTTTACAACCCCGACTGACTCACCCACCGCTTATACAGAGGGATTTTGGCAGTTGTCGCGCACCTTCTTTTGGTAGATGGAATACTCGAAGACAACATAAACTCATTGAACAGGAATTGAAAGGACAGGCAGCTAGGAAACGGCAAGCAGAGAGTGTAGTATCGGCCGTATCGACCCAACCTTCCGAGTCCTCTTGAGGGAGTCGTCTTGCTCGGCCAGGGTCACAAGTAGTCATAGTAAGTGGCGATACCGCTACTATCATTAGTGAGCCCCGTGGAGACCCTCCTGTTCGTATCAGGAGACCGATGCCGCCGCGCGGTGTACCCACTGTAATGTATCTGCAAGGATAAACCTTCAGAGAATTGTCTGAACCATGTGGGGACCACATTGGTCAAACCTTTTTGCAGAGTGAACCCGTGCCCGAAGAATACAAGATAGAGACAAATTTCAACTGGTTTCGCATCGCCGCCAAGCTTATCCCGTGCATATCACACTTATATCAAATCAAGCCAGAGATTCAAACAACTTCCGAGTGAGATTGCGATAGGGAATATGGCATTATGGCCTGTGAGCAGGTGTCAGTGTCAGCCTCGCTGGGGGACCTCAGCAATCATACCAGATACTATACACATGCGCAACCAATCGGGCTGGGTCCGAACACACCTTGTGAAGCGCGCCTGCGGCCTGCTAAGCTCCATAGCTTCTCGGGTATGACCAAACAGAGGCCACAATCGAAAATTATGGTCCAACCTTGAGGTTATGATAGCTGGGATCGTACGGGCATGGTGTTAGGAAGTTGCGCCATGCAGCTGCGTCCCGTTATTACTGTTAAACCTAAGCCTCATTTGATATTTCGAAGACTGCGTTCGCCGATCCGCTATTGAATGCTAGGCTAGAATTTTTCCAACCTGTTGCCGGAAACATGGAACCTTTTTTGACCAAATTTTAGTGTAATAAACTCTACAAGCTATATATTTTGTTTCCAGTTTTTATTGCATTGTTAAAACTAGTTTTTCAGAATATAAAACCAGGAGACAAATAAACAGAAACCCGGAGAGCGCCGAATCATTTTGCGCGGACACCCTGCTTTTATACATTAAGCACAAAACTGACTGAAGGCGAGCAAGCATCTAGTGAACGTCGACCGAGCAGTAGAGGTGAGAGTCAGTTTCCAGGCTCGTCTCGGCTCTAGAGCCTAGCCGAGCCCAAGTTGGGTCATAACTGATCGAGCTGAGCTTCGATCTTACCATCAAAAATTGCAACGAGCTGATCCGAGCTTCAACCGTAAGCTTTTATTAACGGGCCGAGTCGAGCCCAGTTTTCAAAGAGTCCGCCTCGGTAGCATTTATTTAACATAAACACTATCGTTATGTAACCAGTACGGGACAAGTTGCAGTGTCCCTCGCTGGAAGCAGGTTGCTTTAGTTTCAATCTGGTCGAAACGATGGAAGAAAATCTGAGTAAACTGTTGGATCAAGTGTGCACCATGTATGAATCGAAAATGCAAATGTTTGGCAGGGTTATTGCCGCGCTGATGTCAAGGGTGGAAAAAATACGGAGTATAAATACATATTTGCACCAACTGTCCAAAAACATCTTAAGTTTATTACTACAACAACTGAGTGCACCTAACCATCAGCCAAAGTTGGATGCTTCAGGAATCCGTGGTGCGGTTACAATCATACAAGACGCTGCAAAGTTTTCAAGAACTGCACAATGAAGGGATCAGGTGGAAGCCGTAGTTAGGATTGCCATTGAGGAATGTTAGGTTACATTGCTAGAAAAATGAATAACTTAATGCGGTGCGTTGAAGGCGGCAGCCGCCGACTTAGAATTGGACTTAGTCCAAGGTAAGGTTGCGGCTAAGTCTTAGCCTTATCATAAACGTTAAGAAAGCATGGCCGACATTTACGTTATATACGGTGACAATTTATTGAGTTATAAAAATGACAGAATAGTGCTTACATAACACTAGCAGCAAAAAATCAATGTTAGTTCCCGGAAGCAACTGCGATGTCTATACCCTTCTAAAATTATTTTCTACATTCCCAGTTGCTACGACAGTAGCAACGTGACCATTTAGCCAGCTTCAGCTGCTAAACACCTAGCTACAAGAGACCAATGGGTGGAGACCAACTTATTAGCTTCGCGGTTCTCGTAGTGTACAAATGAGTGAAAATAAGTTGAATTATCCAGTTGTTATCACGAAACTTTTTAGATATGAAATATTTATATTGAAACTTTTTCACTTCAATTTTCGTTATTTGCGTGATGAAAAAAGGTTTTTCCAGCCGAGCCTACTTTTTCAGCAAACTAGCTGAGCCGAATTCTTGTTTGACCAAAATGAGCCGAGCTTTCCGTCGGAATTCGGCAAACGAGCCGAGCCAAAAATTAAGGCTCGTTCCCATCTCTGCCAAGCAGCGCAGTCATTTCTGGACATGGACTATTTTTTTGATTAACCCAATCATAATGAACTATAACTGAACTGTGGGTTGCCGTATAAATATAATGAAAATTTGGTCTATCACGCGACATTAACGGTTTCAACAGTCGGCATTCCTTTGAGTGTTAAACCTATTTGTTTACAGTGTATATATAATACTTGAGTAAACCTAACTTCTGTCATTAAAGCGATTGGCGATCACTTGTTCGGCGTACCAACCATCCGGGGGCATATATTAGAACAAAAATTTATGTTTTGGGCAACGCATCCACAACGTTAAACAAAAAATAGCCCTACTGTGATTACACAAATAAACATTAAGTAACCTATTTATGACCGTTTGACATTTGAACTGGAAAATTTTTATTTTATTATCGGCCGAAAAGTCTACCGTTAGTGTTTTAAAAGTTGCACATCACATATTAGCGAACTACACGTATTACCGTTAAAAGCGAAACGTTTTGACGCAACGAAAAATACGGAATACGAGTTGCCACATTGTACGTTGTGAGATTACTTTTAAACCAAACAGCAAATAGGTGCGTTGTGTTAGCGCACAGAAATTAATCCGTTT
>JASANE010030417.1:0-24391 GCA_030248225.1 Trileptium ribeirensis | reverse complement strand
CTGCGTGCTGAAAACCCTATATTGCAGAACATTCTTGATGAACTGCGCACAATACATCAAGAAATCAAGACAGACTATCTTTAAACTTGGAGATCGAGTTCGTCGACCGTAAACCCCTTGAATTCCATAAAAAGGAAAAGGTATAATATAAATCAAGTTAGACTCTACAGAAAAACCATGGTATTCAGCGGGTTGATGACCAAAATACATTCATTGTAAGGTAAAAAGACGGAAAAAGCGCCAAAATTTGATAAATCGATATTCGAAAAATAAAATCTATATTTCTAGCAAAGGGTCGACAAACCTTATTCGGGGACACATCGTCGTAGGGATGTGACTCAGCAGAAAAATCATAGATCACAATGCAAAGCCTGGTGCGCGACATATAGGCTGTGAACATTTTTATGTTAAGAATTGTTAACAACAAATTTTCGCTACATTGTCCCGGAAGATGGGGTCGGAGCTTTGACCGTTCAAGTAAAAGACACATTGTCATCACTTTAGCTATCGAACAGAAACATTATGTCGAAATCCATCTCTGCGAAAATGAGTTATGAGTAGCACCGACTGACAAAAATGAAATTTTCAAGATCTTTCCCCCCGCGCTCTCAGAGGAAATTCTGATCGCGTCGCTAGCTTCGTTTCAATAAGGAATTTTATCGAATAACTACTAAACTACTAAAAACATTTTTTGATTTCTGTTGACATTAGTAGTGTTAATAAAAACCAATCTTTCACAATGTTCCAAATTCAAGTTAATAAACGTTTGTGGCACATTTCCTATGATTACTATTTATTGTACGTATTGCATTACACGGCGAAATGAAGAGAACTGGGGGACACTGCCCTAATACAACAGTTCCTGAAAATGCAATCACTGTAGATGTTATAGACATTTTCAATATTTATTTATCAACCCCGGTAAGCATAAACATTTTTCCACCAGACTAAAACATCCTAAAACTAACTTAATACAGCTAAAATGTTTTGTGCAATGCACAGGGGCTAAAACTGAACATACATTGGCTTGCTTTTGAGTGCTAAAAATTCAACAGTACACCAACAATATGTTTAAAACGTGAGGGATATGTCAATTGACCCAAATTTTCTGCCAGCCTTGGGGGAGGGGGAAGTAAGGGTTGCTGGTGGCAGTGAATATGGATGAAAAAAGAGGGTTAATTCTTCCGGATAAACTCCTGCCCTATAGGCATCTATTTTTTCTGATATTACCATCCCTAGATGTGTTTCATCTTGGTATGCACCCCCAAACGTGTTTTATCATAACAACTTGCCCACCACACCCTCAGATTCCAAATTGTTCCCAGTTATCTGACAAACGATGTTTTCCAAACCATATGACCGCTATATAATTCATCAATTAGTAACCATAAATAAACATAAAAATTGGACATTTTAATATAAAATTCGGATTTTCGGGACAAATTTTTGATTGGACAATTTCTTTATTTTGGAGATGCTAAACGCATCGTGTAGACAGACACAGAGCGAATACCAACCGGCAGTAATTAGCAACCGTCTAATCCTAATCCAATTTTAGTCTTTCATACACAACGAAATTCATAAATTTAAACTTGATAATTTTGTGCCGAGATTTAACGGGTCTTAGAATCACCTCCCCAGCGCGAAATTAGATAATTTTACAAATGGGGGATATTTTTTGCTACAATTCGACTCAGTTGGACGAGCCGACTCAGAAAATACCCACTTGGGTCATATATATTAATTTTTTCAATTTTTGGATTCCAAATGGGTTCAGATATTTTCGGTACCTTGGTACCCAAATTTTCGTAAATATTTTCTTTATCCTGTATTCGCATGGACGAGCTGACACGAATGTTAGTAAAATCAGCTTAATGGTTCGTGGATTAAAGTTTTAGTCTTAGGTCATTCAACCATTAAAAATAGAGACTTGTCGAGACTAAATTTCCAACTCTGCATGTACCATAATATGTTATTTAACAAGATTGTTTCACGCAGCACATTTTGAGATCTGAGCATGATTACCACCTGTATATCACTATCGGTTAAGAAGATGTCATAGTTTTCGTGTATTTCGGATCTCGCGGGCGCTGACCCTAATGCTGAACCCAAAGCTAGCCTTAATTAATTGGTATACAAAATTGTAACTCGGTTAAAATATGTGCGGCGATTGTTGAGATACAACCAAAAAACTAATTTTGTCAGAGTCTCTGATCCCCGGCTGGATCCGCCCTTGCTCAGAAACTATGTTGACTGGATCAGACCACTTTTAGGGCGAAAGAGTTGGGATACCATTTCCGGATTCAAGAGCTCAAATAGAGACGTTAAGCCTTCATTTGAACTATTGCACGAGAAGGTCGGACGTTGTAAATTTGGGTTATAGATGTCACAAGAAAAAATGCGCGAGCTGATAGACCGATAATACATCACATGAAAAATTAGAATTCACCGTTACTCAGAATTCTACAATAAAACCAAAAACCTTAAAGCTTTACAAAATACTTTGAGTTTTCCGTCCACAAAATACTTTGAAAGCCGCATAGTAAATGCTTTGAAAGCGACAGAGTAGCAAAGAAGCATAACAGCGAGTTTTCTAGTACAACTATTAAATTACTGGCCTCCGAATGATAGCCTGCAAGCCACACAATCCTAATTTTTCCTATTGTAGTCGATAAATATTTTACCCTTCATCACTGTCATCAGTATTAGCTTGAGCCATTATATTGAATTTATAAAATTAACTGTAATACGGATTTATTTAATGCCTAATCACACGTTATTCACGTCATACATACGTATGAGCGCGACATTTGGGACTGTCGTTTCATTGTGGCACTAGCAACCCATGCAAAGCGTGCATGATAAGCTAAACCATACATGGATGAATTCAGAATCGCTGGAAATATTACCCAAAAAGTGGGTAACAGAACTGTGGGTAATAGTGTGGGTACCATTGATGAGAAAGATGAAACTATGTGAACTACTTTCTTGGACAATTGTTATTCATTAGTGGGCAGCAGGGTGGTTTGGTTTGTTTTCAGAATCAGCATAGCAAAATTAGTAGTTTAGACGAGCGCGTTTTCCTTAACCTCTAGCCATTCAAGCGCTCTATTGCGCATTGAGTTTTTACGTCAATTTAGCAATTATCGTGAACGTTTTCATAACGTTTGCCATGTAGTGAAATTGACAAACTTATGCTCTGCACGTCCACTGACCCCATCGCATATTATGAAGCGTTGTATTAACTGGGTCTGCCGTATAAAGCACGTTTGCATGTACGTGATTCCTCGCTCTCTTTGTGACCTAAGGAAGCTAGTAACAGTTACTACATTACCAAACGGTTTGCGTTCGTCGTTTGCAAACAAAGAATTCGGGTTCAATTCCTGATATTGGCTTGGCATTGTCAAACATGGCACGACTCTCAAATCAGTTCGGGCATCGAAACGAATCTAATAAAAGCTTGGTAAGTATATAACCCAGTCGCAGTAAAATACAACAAGTAACCTTGAAATTTACTTTAATGTTAATATATGTATTTCTCCAAAAATACATTTAATAGAAATAGTTGCGAACAAAAAGGTCTCTTAAGCTTTGTGTATTCAAATTGTTACTATCATGCACCGACTGAAGGCAGAAATCAACTGAAATCTTTAAATGTGCATGCCACAATATATATACTTACGTAATGCTCTGAATGCTGCCTATGTATAAACACATTATGAAATGTGCGATTTGAAAAACCCCATATCTGTGTCAATAAATGATAAAATTTCAAAAAATTCAATATTGGGGCAGACCATGCAACTTTTAGGTTTGTTATAACAATTCTTCATCAACCAACCCGTATCTATCTAACAACTCATATCTGATGTCGATAATCTAATTATCTGTATACAAAGAACACAGCAGGAGGAAGTACATGAATTAAAATATATAGACGGTGGGCTCAAACCTCAAAAAGGAATTAGTTTGTTTTTGCTATGTAGACATTCTCCACCTATTACACAATATGGAAATATAATAAATTAGTTTCAAATCGAATACCTATTTTCTGAAGGTCACAGCTTCGGTGTAAAGTTTTGCAACCTAATATCGCTCGTAAGCGTTCTTAAAATAGGCGGAGAAGAGACCAACGTGTAAATTTTGTCTCCACCGTTTATCCCCAGGTACCTGCCTGTAGGACTACAAATTAGGTAAATCTTCCCGATGGTCCGAGTTTGGTCTGAGCTGCAGGCCGGTATTTCGCGGGTCTGAAAAGGAGTCTGTCTTCGGCCCCATAATTGCGTCAGCCCGCCCGCGGGGGGGGGGCGGATGCGCCGCCTATCGGTTCACAGGAGAATCGGCGCTTCATGCACAGACGGCGAATGACTGCAACGCCTCAGAGTGAAAATCCACCTATGAACATATATTCTGATAGTTTCAAAGCGAGCGAATATTTCCCTATTTAAGCTAAAAATAGCTGATAACACAATTTTTCGGACGGAGCTAAAATTCGCTCAAATATCTCCCATTCTAGAGATGTACCATCGCAATGAATGGCCAAATGCACATATTTGACGTGTTCTAGCACTTAAAATATTTCAATGTTTCCCCAGTTCAACTGGTGGGAGATAAACTAGAGGAACCACTCCAGGTGCAATTTTGGTAATTCGAAGAACTCAGTGTGGAATAGAGAAAATCGCCGTGATTGAAATATCACACCTATTAAGTTCACACACACGGCACAGGTAACCCATTTCGAAGTTAAAGCTGGTAATATCCGCCAGTGTGCCACCACGACCTGATGCAAGTTAAAGATTCAAAAGGCTGAACGATACATTTTTGCACTGTATATATTTAAACACCAGTAAAGGAAGAATTGGTTATCACAAATCACTTAATTTTGAAAACATGCTGAAAGAAACAAATATTTGCCTTTCCGAAAAATACTATTTAGCACATACGAAAACGCATGCCTACCAGCAAAAATACAGTGAAAACAGTCAGCCGGAACTATAAAATATGTCCGACTTGGTGGCGGCTGATTAGTCGGACAAAAGCCAAAGCTAGCTATGTCGCTGAAGAAAAACCTGATAGCTAGCTAAAACTATAAATTTGTCCAAACAGTCAAGGCTAACTGTCGGACGAACCTAAGTCAAACTGAGCCATAACATACGGCAAACCAGTGCAAAAAATTTTTTCAGCAAAAATTATGCAATTTTTAGGGATGCAGACTGGGTCCGTATAAAGGTTTCCTTGTATACACCCGAAACTAAGTAATGAGCAACTAAGCAGGCATAAACCGCTAATTATTAAATAAACACAGTTCCTTTATTACATCATTTTGCAATGTACGAATTATATTCAATACAATAAATTACTCTAGCTAGTATATTCAATAGTTGAACCGCACAAAAATACTATACATATGGAAATATAAAAATCAGGAATAATGTCAAAATGCCGACTTTTTCTTCTTATTGTGCCAAACGTAGCGTAGAACTTGTTAGTAAAATAATTAAAAAGTTTATACGCGTTTTTACCATGCAGCAAACAAAACGAATTATTTATAAATTACACAGATCTCATTGTAATATACCCAAAGAACCGCACTGAACCAGAACATTTATTGGCCATCACAAAATTTTATCAACTGTAGTACACAGGAAGTCCACACAGTTCCATCTCCCTTCAGATGTCAAAGTTCCTATAAGTGAAATACATTCCATTATTAATATGAAGTTACAACAAAGGATATGATATTGCAATCTTTAAACCGTTTATGGACAATGAAAAATTCCAACGTGCGAACATTAAACTGTGGTATGGGCCATAAAGTTTTTGGACTTATTTATGCTTTCGCACAATAGCTATTGTAATGGGGCAAATGCTACGACAATCTGTCATAAAATTAAGTGCAGGAAATCCCCATAATTTGATTAGCCCCATAGGTAAAGAATATTTAGCCTATCACACCACTAACGTGCAACAGCCAGCATGTTTTGCGAAGAGCTACGCTAAACGAGTTTACAGTGTATTGTCGTTTTACACGACAATAATTACGGTTTTCGCAAGGCAATACTCCAGACGAATTCAGTGGACCCTTCGAGCAACAGATTGTATGGACATATTGGTAAAACTACGGACTCGTCAACCGTCGTCATAAAGAGGCACCTTCGCTGGCTTGATTAAATACTCAGGATGCCCAGTGCATAACTAGTCAATTAAGTCAAACTGACCGACACTCTAGGTGATTGCAATCGATCAAAAGGAGGTATGTTCGCAACCTAACGGCGATCCGTGTTATACAATCTAGAAAAGTTTCAGAAACGTGGCCTGGTGAAGATGGCGAAGCAGCGCTCTACAAATCATACATGAATCCACACAAGACAGGATACCTTGGAAAAAGCTCACGCTAAGTCAATATTACCAGCTTAAAAACGCTAACCCACACACAATCCGGCACATGAACAACTTCCATGGTTTCAATACCAAAAGAACTACAGTACACTCTTTATAATCGTGCAGCAAACAGTGTGCATCTTACGGTATACACAAGAACTTTAAAATCCAAAAATCAATTTCAGAATCAACATTCTGCAGAAACGAACCGAAAATTGATCAAATGAACTATTTAGTAGCAGCTTGATAAATTGCTAAAACTTTGTACTTCGGCACGACTTCGCCTGATTATTATTTGACCCGGAATTCAATTGCCCTAAGCAGATTCAATTACAGTAACGCAAAGAAGCAAGCAACATGTTGTAGTCAGATGCCCGTGCTTATGAATGATTAGTATGGTGGATAAAACGTAATTTTCGAAATGTTTTTGGCAAACAATAATCGAAATATAATGCCAAAACAAAAGTTGTGTTTAGTCAAAACTTTACACCTATATAAATCACTGCTGTACCAAATAGGAGACCATTACGCCTATCAATGATCGCTATGAAGCAATACGTATCATGTTGAACACTTCGCCAACGTCCAATATTTACTTGAATAAAATAGTACTGCTCCGACCGTGGTAAATAAGCACTATTGCACCCGATTTCGTTTTTTGGCAATCGCATCTTCAACAGCTTTTAACTGTTTGAGCAATATCTCGCGTCGTGACAACGCGGGCTGCGCTCCTTCACTCCCAGCAATGTTCCCCGCAGTCGGATGTGCGCCAAAACTCGGAGTTTCGTTGCTGCGGTCATCAACGTCTTCACCGGAATTAGACCGTGCTGAACTTTCTTTACATGTGAGAACTCGTTCGTCAAGAGGCGGCGACCCTGGACCATTAGCGATATGTATTGCTTTGCTCGAATTATGTCTAATTTGAGAACTGTTAGGCGAAGCATGAATACTGTGTTGCGATGATTCCAATTTTAGTGCCCGGCTACCAACTGGCGAAAGTGCCCGGTGATGTTGATGTACACCTTCTGTGTGACGCTGCTTCGGTAGCCGTCTTTTATCACGCTGTAGCGGTGGCTTGCCATCAGTAGCGCCACTTTTCAGCTCTCCAGGCTCCGCTTTTACAATCACGTTTGGAGAACCTAGAAAGGTCAAAAGAAAATTATTCATTACCATATTTATTAACCTAAGACTCGTTTTAATCAAGATCGAGCTCTACTTTGTCAAGGGGCTTGAAAATCTTGGTTTTATTTAACAATTATAGTTTAACACTATCATGTGCAGAAGAAACTGCAGGAAAATCAAATGACGTGAATTTATCCACTTCACTGCAGTCATGGAGTTTTAAACACAATCTATACTACGGGGCTTTGCTCACGACCACGAACACTTTAACCGTTCCCACTCTATTTCAGTTAATTAAATTTGTTATTCACCAAAACGGACCAAGAAAAAAATCGCTGGCCTAACGGACCGAGGGCACTGAAGTGCATTCACAGACAGTGTTAACTGGGCAAAAACGCACGCACATGCTTTTAAACGCGTTTACGTGTGCGCCTGTTTAAACACAACTGCGTACGTTTATACTATGCTTTCAAACGCGTTTGCGTGTGCGTTTATACTCATTTGCGTTTAAACGCCTCTGTGTGAGTATGCGTTTAAACGTGTTCGCGTATGCAATTAGTTCTTTCCGTGACTCATTAGATATCTATACATATAGATATCTAAGAGTTTTCGTCTGATCTGAAATACACTCATTATATCTTAGAGCAGTACTGGGACTTATGCCAGGATAGTGAGTTAGTAACCTTCGAGAACGAAGGGTCGCTCCAACAGATACGACAATTTTACCCATTTGCCCCAGAAATATCAAAAAATATCGTTATGTACCGAATATCCATGCATTCGCTCTATCCACGGTTGCTGTAAGCCCTACTAACAACTAATTTTCTACACTCCAGACTCATTTTGTCAAGTCGAAAGCGTGCAAGAAAGGCTGGTTTGCTTTAGCTTCGCTGATAAGTGCACGAATAACAGCACGATCCGTGCAGTGATTTTCACGAAGCCATCCAACAGCTGCTAACTACACAGCAATAATCGAAAACTGGAATTAGTGCAACACACAAAACCAATATTGAAATATATTATAGGACCGCTTTATATCGCTTATCCTCTAAGTATAAGTTTTGTTATACGTTCAATTGAGAACAGCAGCAATGCTTAAAAAAGATAAACTGTTATTCTCACCCACATGAAGTAAATTATTATTATAGCTTCCTTTGACGTTCACATTGCCCCAAAATGCATAAAAACAACGTGACGCTTTTAGAAAGCATTTCGGTGACGCAATCACACTAGCACTACTAGCACTTGTGGCCATTACGTAGTTTATGAAAAGAAAATTATAAGTCACGAAAAATGCGACGTTTTGTATGTTAAGAGAGGTTTCCGAACAAATCTCAGTGAATGGTAGGCCTGTGCTCTCCAAATTGGGGGTGGGGGCCTGGCATTTTTCGGTTCCCTCTTGTTCATGCCCCTGGCAAAATTTTGGACTCTCCCAGTTCACTGCCTCTTGAAGAATTTTTTGTTTCCAACCGGTCCAACGTACATAAAATTTGATCACAGTTTGAACTAAAATTCCGGTGTGATGCCAAAAAGTTCGCACATTGTCAAAATTTGCTTCAAAATCGCTTTTTTTCTCCATCAAAAGCGTTTTGACGGTGTTTCTGACGATTTTAACAGATTTTCTGTTCGCATAATGCCACTGGCAAAATCGACCACCCACCGGTTCGGAACCAGAAGGTGCTCCTGGTTCACACCCCTTGGCAAAATTTTTCAGCGAATGGAGAGCCCAGGTAGGCGTTATATTCATAAAGGCGAATAAAGCCGCTTTAGGTAATAATTGTTATCAATAACCTCAAATACAGAGGAAAAACTGTTAACAGATTTCGACAAAACCAAACATTTCCTGAACGTAGAAAAGTGGGTGACAAAAAACCCGGTGCTACAGTCCTCACCATAATTTGACCACTGCTATCTCGTAACTTGCTCGTGGGAAAATACAATTTTTAACAGATTGTTTTTGTTCGCTCCTCGTAAGACGACAGTCAGTAGTTGCGGCGAGTACTATACAACTAACGTTAAATTTTAGTAGTAGAATATAATTGTATTAATATATTAAAGTATCAAATTGAAAAAGCCAGAGAGTGCGGCCATTTACAGCCGTAATTAAAAGTCAGCCGTTTCCAGGCCATGAATGGGTGATACGACACACTCGCGGTCCCACACACAAGAGATGCGTATCTATATCGTTGTCCTAAGTGTAGATGATACTCAGCGAAATAAGGAAGTAACAAATAAGTGTATTGGCGAAGATGCTAGCGTTACCGTGAGCTTATCGATATATATCGGCTGATGGGTGAGCCCATGGTGCTCTTGCATACTGTGTGCTCTCCCATAAGTGAGTACTATGAAAGTTATCTAAATTTATGACTCTGGTTGAAAAGCTCAAATAATGAGAATAAGACCAGCGCAGATTAATTTACTCACCGGTTCCTATGTGTTCTCCGAGTAACAACCGATGATACACCATTATCACATATTCACAATACTCAATTAATGTCAATCTCTTGTCGCTGATGTGGAATTTCTAAGCTACGTGTAACTAACGGCACACTAATTGGTTAATATCACTTAATTACGATGACACCGATAACGATCACTTAATTACGATGACACCGATAACGCGCATAACACAACAGATGACCAAAAAAAATCAAAATCTTCAACTTGGTGCAAACTAGTCAGTCAGGTCTTAAAACTTGATATGAACTGCACCATATACATATCCGGAACAGATTCATGGATGAGGTTAATTTGAGAGATGCAATCCGATGAATCTAACTCTCTCGTTACCTAATACAGAAACGTACAACTCATCTTTGCAAACCTAAATTTCAAATTTCGAAGAAGGGGTAAACCTAAAGAGATCTGGGGAAGACAGGTGGCAGTGCGATCGAAAAAAATCTGGGGAGGTTGACCTAGTACATCGTGCAACCTTTGTACGGTTGTGCGCTTGCTGATTACTATGGGTTTATATAATACATACATGATCAGATTGTTAGATTTCTGTAAGATCGACCTATATATCCGTGCACCAGGTATATCTTTATACATATTATATATATAATTGATCAACATTGCAAATTGCTTTGAGTCGACCCCAGACGTATTTCTCAATATACATACATGATTGACCAACTTGCCATATATTTTTCTGTGGAGGCTACCTACATAACCGTCCGCAGGCATATTTCTGGGAGACACGTCTCCACAGTGTTTACATCCATGCCACGAAGTAGTGGTTTCTCCTACTTAAACTAAATCTACCAATGTCTTCATTCCCGTTTTTGGGAAACAATTTAATATTTTAAGTAGTTTGGATGGTAGTTCCATTCTCACCACTCAACGCGCACAGTGTATTAAATATTTGTAGAAACACAAGCAATTAGCCACATGACCTACGCGCGTGGCATATTGTATATTTTTTCTGGTTTCTCCATTTGCTAAAAATATTCAAAGGAGCATGAACCTGGAGGGGGGTGCAGAATTTTGGAAGTCTTTCGGAACTGGGGGTGCCGAATTTTGGTAGGCGCTCTTTGCGAAAAGGTGCCAAAATTTTTTTCAGAAGGCCGCAACCGCGGGCGCCCGTTTCTTATTAGAAAGCGCCCAAAAATGTCAAGAAGCCTCACCACACTTTGGAGAAGCCAATTGTTTAGCATAACTGATGAACTTCACTGATAATAGTACATTTTATGAAATTAGAATATTTTTTCTCGTGAACTAAATGAAATTACCGAAACAAAAAAGAGGAAACTCCCTAAGTTATTCGTTTCATAAACTATGTTACGAAATCGAAGACAATCGTATTGTACAAAAATGTATGAAATCATCAACATTGTATTGAACTAGCCAAATAGTAACGCTATTACATTGTTACTATAAGTACTGTTTCACATAGCTTACTATAGCTTCGTTGTTTCCAACACGACCGTTCGCATATGAAGCCATGCAGTGTTTGTCACGAAGCTGTCAAATACCAGATGCATGTTAAAACATAAGAAAATTTAGAGGATGTGGTGCCGCTACACTATATACTGGCTAGTTCAAACCTCGGAAATTATAGCCGGTGGGTCAAATTTTTTGAGGGATATTGTCGCGTTTACACGTTTATTTTTCTCAGCAGGACGCTTTGAGCCGTGGGGTTTCCCGAATTTTTTCCGGCAGTATGAGCCTGGGGTTCCTCCTTATTGCCGGGATCAGCCCGAAAATGCCGCCCCCCACTTTGGATTAGCCAGATATAAACCATTGCCACAGATTCCATACCACTCCACTAATGTAACTACATAATTACAGCCCCCTTATTTTGTATTTTATGATTCTATAAAGTTGGCCCTAACGCTGAATATTCGTAAACAAGCTAAAGATAACTTTGATTAACCAATATTTTTGTTGAAGACAGAACTATTAAAAAGTAGTCTCCAGTTAGTTAGTATATCATACTCCATATTAAATTACTATTGAATACTCCATACTATCAAATTTGGATTACAACCCAGCTTTTATGAAGATACATTGCAGCGTTATTAAGTACTGATCTTGAGGGCCAACTTTTTGATAGTAATGATTTAATCGATTTATCTGTTGTACAAAGGTCTGGAGAGTCTGCATTCATGTCATAATGGAGCCATTACGGGTCTTTTCCTTTAGCCCCCTCCCCAAACCAAAATTGGTCAATTTTGAAGGAATAAAAACAAGATAAAATTTTTTATCTTGCATTTTTACATAAATAGGTCATCGGATGAAATTTTTGGCGGGAAATCTAAATCTGTAATTTGACTTTACTCTATCCAGCGCTTGTCTTTTTATTGTTTATGACGACTCAAACATTTACATTCGCACCAGGTTTATCACATAAAACATATGGCTTTCCCACGGAGGGTGGAGTCCCCCAGGTATTTCGACCTCCTCCAGCTATTCCATATCCATGTATTTTTTGCTTTTCCCAGTTAAGTTAAACAGATATTTTTTCTACACTACTAAAACATAGGCCAATTTTTCTCTGTGAAGCCAAAATGCCAATTTTTTGTTATAGAACTCAAATCTTTCTAAATTTTTGCATTGCGGGGCTAAAAATAGTATTGCCGATAATCTATAGGGCTTCACAATATATTGCAATTATTGTATGTTTTGTGTGAATAAGCCATGTATGCTATTTTCGTGTTTTTAGTCCCCTGGTTCAATTCGTGATTGACACCAATTCGATCTGGGGTTAAACCGAATTTATCGCCCCAGGTACCCGCAGTTCGGTTCCCCACTGTTAAAATATACTTGTGTAAAGCTTAGGAACGTTAGTAAACTTTACTCATACCTTTCGCTGCAACCGGAGACGTCAATGTCCCACCGCCGCAATCCGACGCCGTGCTGTCATGAGGATTACTGCTCTCAGAAAGGTTCGATTTTACCTGTGACTAAAATAATAAAAATATGAAGATGTATTTATTCTGCGGTACCGCATGATTCATTTTGCATGCTAATACAGACCAACATATGTCGATACGCTAGCTGGTCAAGATATAACAAACAAAAAAATTTCCCCCAAATCGAACACTTGCAATAAATAATTAGGTTTACAAAATAACCATGTAAGCGATCCAAGACACAGACACCGGGTACGAAGAGTAAACGCATAAAAAATTCACGCTGAATTGGTCAACCATTATTAGTGGCTTTAAAAACGAGAATCTTAATTTTTGCTATTTCTGAAAGAAACGCTGCAATATTACTACTACGTTGCTATTGACGGTACAGTACATTGCATCGCAGTTTACAATGACATCAAATATGAACAATACTATAATAGCATGTCGACGCATTGATACGCCAGATTATAATGAATTCAACAGTCCCACGGCACCATTAACATTCTCTTCCATACAATCCGCTGCATTGACCAAATGTTAAAGCCACTATTTATATAAAGGTGTGAATTTCTCGTCTGTCTACAGCGTTCCGACAAGCGGTGTACCCTTAAGGGGTCCATGTTCACTTTTGGACGAAATTTCAAAACGGGAAACAAACTGTTGATATATATGAGCTACATATTTCCGTAATTTCAGGTACTTTTTACTGCGCTGCAAATATTTTCAGGCTATAGAGCAGCATCTTAGCATTACGCGGTCCAGAACGTTGAAATTTCTCCGATACGAACAGCAAATATGCGTTCGGCCCAACCATATAAGTGAAATTCAGTCAAAGGTTAATAAAGCTAGCGCATATGGAGCTATAAGTTTGCATGTGAGTATATTATTATGCCACTACGAAAAGTGGTATACACCGCAGCTGAATTATTATACAAAAATAGAAATTCATTCAGAACCTATTGCTAACCGGGTTTCAGAAACATGGATTATGGAGGAACCAGACCACTAGATCCTAACAACATACGATGATTCTGAATCGTTATCCTCAAAAGACAATCCTGACACAAAAAAATACGTGGGACTGGCCAAACGAGAAATAAGGCTAATAAAATATCATTATATTGCCGCCTGAGTTTCAGTAGTTACTTTCCTTACACAGGCTAGAATAAAGTAAAAATTTAATGCGCTATAATTTTACAGGGAAATATTTAGTATATATTTTTAAGCAAAATTTGCCCCTCCCACTTTATTATCCCCGAGAATGAACATGACCCCCAAAGTTATATATATATATCGGGGCGCTATACCCCAGTACCCACGGGCCGCAGAACAAAACCAACTCCCGCCATGAGTTTCCCTTACCCGAAAACCTCCATGTGAAACTTTTCAACCGCCCAAGACGTCAGAACAAATTTTCGAATTTTAGGTCAACGAACCGCGAGAGTGCCATATCTCAAACCCAGGGAGTAAACGGAATTCCGGTTCCTGCGAAAATCGCGTTGCGGCAAGACGAAAACATACCTGCACCGGAATTCCAATGTAAAAATTTTGTTTGAAAATTTCCACTTTGTTTCAGCTGTGGTCCAAATATAGGGAATATACACACAACGATCAAGTTCCAATACAACAAAACAAAAGAAAAGAATAACTCAGTAAATTGCAGTGTGAAACGTAAGACAATAATTTCAGTATGAAATTTTCATCTTAACCCTGCAGGAGTTTGTTAATGAAACAAAGCCACCTTAATGATTGTAGCAGCTATTTTACACACTCAGAAGTCGGCGGGGTATGACAGAATTAAACCTATCCTACTCGGTAACGGAGTATGCATTATTTAGAAGTACTTAGTTGTAACCTTGCCTAACGTATATTGCGTCAACCAGCAGCCGGTGCGCTTGTAAACTTTGTAAATCAGTCTATATTGAAGTAAAGTAACATATCTGCAACGCTGCCATAAAATGCGTTCTTCGCAATGAACAGCATTTATTGAAACTGTGCGAGAAGTAGAATGATTTGTCTTATTTATAGAATTCTGATCAGAAAGTTATCATCATTATAATCTAGCTGACGGACATTGGTTGTCCAACACTAGCCTAAACAATGTCTCTGATCACAGATCAAAAAAGCATAGTATATAAACTTTTTTTTACCCCAATAACTTCAAATCGCCTACAGAATAACATGTAACAAACGTATGTATGTGTAGCAAAGAGAAGCGACTGGAGACAGAGCGAAAGTGCTTAGTCTACGCTTTATGCAAGCATGTTTAGTTACAAGCACATTCAGCTTGACGCAATTTACGCAAGACTCTATAATGGAAGGATTTTATTGCTCTGGGAATTCAAAAACCGACACATTGATCGATAAACGATATTAGCTTCCTGAGTCTCTTCAAAGTCCCAGAGAGGCAATCATGCCATCTCATACATTAAGTTTAATGTACAATTTATTGTAATGCATTTTAAATCCACTGTACCTTCATTTCTTCCTTCATCTATTTTACTATATAAGTTTCGTAGAGCAGGTTCTGCATCCTCTTTAAATGGACGGCTCCGGGAACCCTCAATTTGACCTGACTCTAGAACCAGACCTCGCGCATTTACACGGTAAACCAACTATGTCAGTTCAAATGAGCACAAGATCATGAGAATCGGTTAAGTCGTTCCCGAGGTATGTCCGATCACACACACGGGCGGAATTTAAAAGCTTTCACACCTGCAACACACAATCTCCGCTGCGTTAAACTACGCTTTTATTAAACTCAGCAAGCCCAAAAACTTCAGCAAAGAAGCCGATAACCTGGAAGTAAAAGGTAATACAGTATTATGTAGTGCATAAAACTCAAAAGAGCACAATAATAATTTCAATAAACGCTATTTTTAAAGGTATTAGCGAAAAGGACGATTATTCTATGAAATATTAGCGCGATTTATATGTAAAAGAGTTAGAATCGGTAGACAACTTAGAGACGGCAGTATTTTGTGAGTAGAAGTAGACATAGGCCGCAGGCCCTGCCTTCACCATCCACGGATAAATGTATTGCATTATTATCAAGTTATAAAACTCAAAACATGTAAAAAAATTTAATATAAACATTATTTTTCCAGGTATTAGCAAAAACGCAATTACCCTATGGAGTATCGTCAGCTTGATTGGCGCTCGCACAGTTGATGCATTTTCGGCACCCGAACTACTTGTCACGCTTAATGCAGGTTCGGGTTTAGGAGATATCACAGCTGTATTATCGGGATAACGTTGAGAATTATTTCGTAGAGCCGGATTCAAATGTCCAAGTTGAAGCGGCGGAATTGGTGGCGAACTTAACGGTGGCGGTGTTTTGTTAGAAGTAGTAAAGACAGCGGACGGAGGCTCTTTCTTCACTATCCCCGGATTGTAAGTTTGCTGTAATTGTGGTTCAGATAATTGTTGGACTGGATTAATTGCGTTTTCGACACCAGACTGCTCCTGCTGGTTATCCACCAGTACGCGTTGACTTGCACGTGTACGCGGCCTATTTCTAAGCAACACATAGAAAACTAAACATTAAGTTTAAACTGGTAAAACAAAGCCGTTCACTAAACAACGAGCCATGAAACGAGCTTCTCATTTTATACTGCAAGCGGTTCTTGGTAGAATTTTAGTTACGACAAAATGAAACGGTGTGATCGCGAATAAGCTAAATTCTAGAAATACGGATCACAAAAATCGGCAAACCGTACATTCGAATCGACTAGGTAAATATATGTAAGTTTTACACAGATTTTTAGATCAATTTTATACACACAGCTTAGGAATTCCATTATAGGGGGACTGACCCCTATACCCGATGGTTGACTGACCACCTTCCCGCTCGAATCCTTTAACTCGAGAAATATTTCCTCCGACCAACAGAGGTGCAGGTTTAGCGAATTTTGGCATTTCTGTCAATCTAAGTCATATAATGTAGTAACACAGAAGCAGATATGCGTATACAATGACACATGTATCTATGTATAAATAAACAAATTATAATCACATATATTAACATTACATACTTAAGCAAATCATTAGGTCTTCCTGCATTGGCACAAAATAACATGTATTAACTTTTGGTTTATTATTCGGTCATTGGATGGATAGCGAATCACCATTTGTATGATGAATTCCTGATTTTTTCGCCTGTCTGTCAACTTTCCGTATTTTGTAGCGTTTTCTTTCGTTTGTGGCAACCTCGCCATGAGAAATTGTAGACATAATATAAAGGCATGCTGCATGCATAAAATTAGCGTTCAAATATATAATGAACGGTGCCAGCTGGAGCTGCATATATACTTAGTTGCTCCTCTTGTAATAAAATACCGAAGCAATCAGCTTTTAAACACACAGATCGTAACCACCAAGCGGGTCCGGCACCCACATCCCCCTAATTTTTAGAATACAAGAGTCCATTTAAATCTCATTAAATTCGTTTTTGTCAATTAGTTATCATATTTATATTGCACATTCCTACTACCCTCCAGCAGACCACCCTTTTCTGTTAGTATTAACACCCCTGAAGGCAAAGCGAGACAGATCACCTCGTCGTTAGTTTATATATTTCAGCAATATACATTTTTGCACTAGAATAGGATTGTTTAAAGCAAAGGTCCGCCATGTATTTGCCAAGTTAACCTCCGGTGCGACTGCGGCGACGGAGTTTGGGATAATATAGAATATGCACAAAGACAAAACTGTGCACTACAGCATGTATAAATGAATGTGCACTGACATTACATACTTAAACGTTTATTGTTGATACCATTCAATATGTATTATATATATATATGTTAGCCAGTCTCGCATTTTCTTACCGAAATTAATGGGTGTGAATTCCAGAATTTTAAGGGGGAAGCAATAGATGTGTGCGTGGCAAAGATGTGGGGGTACAAAATTGGGATTTTAATCTTTGATACTTAATCTTTGGTAGAAATCCAATCCCAACCACCGGCACGTGTGCTTATGATACTACCAATACATTGTTGACACTATATGTGTTACGTAGACTTAGCTAAACTTACCCAAATCATATGTAGAAACATGTGTAATATAGACACATCGAATATAATGAAACACGCCAATTTATGTTGCTGTGAATTCAACTATTTCCAATGCTGCCGATATTTTTACATTAGCTATTGTGTGTTTATTTGTTTGCTTGGTCGCTTATGTTGGGTTAAATTTATAATGTTGGAACGTTACTGACCAATTTAGTAGCACAAATTATTTATGGCAACAATAGTAACGCACCAACAATAGAATACACGGAAAGTTATATTACGCTGTTTAGAGATATTGTATATGTTACACATGCAGCTATCGTATATATGTTCTTGTGAGTGCGGATTCAAACTTACTCGGGTGCATGAGTGTTTAAGCGCGTGTACCGTTAAATGCGTTTGTGTTTAATGCGCGAGTAAACTTAAGGTGACCCCGCCAACCATCCTATTTTGTAATTTTTGCATAAAAATTGTTACGAACCGCTTTCTGTTCAATCGAAATTCGCGTAAAACTGTTCGCGAACACGGCTCTCGGGATTGGAATATAACCACTTTATGCTCGCGAAAATTCAAATACAATTACCCAAATTTTTGATAACGAAAAATTGTAGAATTTGAATTAAACTGGTTTGTTCGTGAACACCAAGAACTTAACTACAGGATAGATTTGTTTGTGACGCTACTTTTGCATTAAATTTATTCGCGACGACTGAACAATACAAATTTAAATGACTAAGCATTAGGGAACCGAATTTCTGCAAATCGAAAGCGCCGAAATTCTGTTCGAATACAAGGTATAATTTCTGGCATTTGGATTTGATTTAACCAATTTTCGGTTTGCAAAAATCGAATAAAATACGGTCTATTTTCCGCAACAGGTGCTTGCTATTCGATATCGGTTACTATAAAATAACATGGTTGGCGGCGCTACCTTATGTTTACTCACGCATAAACGCATTTGCGCGCATGCGCGTGTAAACGCAATTGTATGTGTGTGCGTTTGCGTAAGTGTAAGCAGTTAATTCTGTTGCTGACTGTATTGTTACAGAGGTTTATTTGCTCTACATAATGAGCGCAATTTGACTCAGATACCCAGACCAGTCGTCGAAATACAATAATATATTTTTTGGGGCCCTTCGAATCCCAGCCTACGGTGCAGGCAAGATGTTAGAATCCAGCTTGGAGCCTAACTAGCAGATAGAGATTTTACGGTTTCAAATGAGCTATCGCGCGAATCAATTTGCGCAGCTAAAGTTGAGTTATGTGCGTCGGCTTAAAAAGCTAATAACGGATATTGTCAAATTCTACCACAGCAAGAATTCGAATTCAAATTCTACCACATCAACGAGCATTTATTATCAGTTGCTTTATCGCAACGATTATTAAAGAACCGATTAACTAAATCCATGAATCTGCCTGTAAACCAAAGTGGAATCAGATGGACTAACTTACTTTTGATCTTCTTGCTTAACTATTACGCCACTGGTACAAGCGATATTCGTAGGATTAGTTTGAGCTGACGATCCGCTAAGCTCAGTAGGAATGGCAAGTTGACCGCCTGCGGGAAGATTAGCGGTCAAAGATACTGGATGTTTATCTGTAAACATTGTAATGGCAGTCGTACCGTTATTGGCATTTCCATAGGTCGGTGGAACATTTAAAGAGCTCGATGTTTTTCGCCGACGTTTCGATGGCAAAAGAAGAGCTTTCGAAGCACTGTAAATTAAACACAATTTAAGACTGCTACCGAACTTCATTTACTGAAAATAATGTTTTAAATTACCCAGTAAACGCGGTTGTTAAAACAAGGCATTTTGAACATCTGTTTTTAAAAACGCGCATTTTCTGCGAATTTCCTATTTTTGATTAATAGTGACGAGAGTAAAAACCAAAAAAAAATGAAAGTAGTATCTCGCAAGACAAGGTAAAAGATAGCGAACGTGTTCTCATTTTTAGATTATCATTTAGCGTAATCAGTTGTGACATGCTGTGTTTCATATACATACCAATCTACAACCTCTGGTACCCCGAAACCATTGAAAAACCTAAAACTCGCCGACCCTAAATCCATCGAAAACTACTGACAACGCATCATATATATTGTGGTGGTCTCTACACTGGTACCTCTATCGAGATTGCAGAACGTAGTGAATCATAGGCACACCTACGCAAGACAAAAATAACCTTGCTTCAGTGAAGGGTACTAAAATGGGGTAAAAACCCTCATTTTAACCTCTAACCCTGAATCATGGGGGCGCCATGCACCGTACCCGTAGAACCATATGTCACACAGCAAAACCAACACAGGCAATGAGTTTCCTACGTCCGAAAACCCCCAAGTCATACTTTTCAGTCGCCCAGAATGTCAAAACATTTTTTCGAATTTTAAGTCGAGGAACCATGGGGGTGCCATACCCCCGTACCTCAAGCCCCATAACTCCAGAACCGGAGCCTTAATCGAAAAACCAAAAAAAAAATGCGCATCGGCAATTATAATTTTACCATGAAATAAAACCAACCAGACAAAAATTCGAATGTTAAGATAAAAATAACCTTGCTTCAATGAAGGTACCAAAATGGGACAAAAAAGCCCACATTTTAACCCAGTGGGCAGACTCCAGATCAAAAATGCTCGCGAATGTCGCAATAACGTCGGTAATGTAAAAAGTCTAGGTTGAGTTATTGTGCAATTAAAACAGACAAAAATATTTTTGCAAATGCCTCCCAAAAAGAAAACTCTGTTCTCCACTTTTCCACTTACTGATCGACAAACGCAAATAAGGTGTGCACGACTCGGCTGTTGTGTCAATTCAGTTCATCATCAACGAGCGATGAACGAGCACAAAGCACTATATTCCCTTATGTAAACGAACACAACTTGCGATACAATAGTACACAATTTAACAACACAATTATGCTGACTGCGTACACGTGAAAACGCGATTACCAAGCGCGTTTTTCGATGTAACTACAATACGCACCGCGAACAAAGCTGTTCCATTCAGTAAGCTATATAATAAACATAGAAAAACGCCCAAGCCGAAGAAATATGTCGTAATTACTGTTAGTACACCATACCGTCCTTATTCGTGCTCACAAAACTGCGAATACCGATGGCATAAATGTGAGCGCGAATTTTTGCAAGTTCAGTTCGTGGTTTTGACAGAACATGGTATACGCACTTAAAGTGGACTCACGCATTACGTTTCAAACAGATCAATTTTGAATAATAGACTAACAACAACGTCGTTAATAGACTTGACTTACTCCGACTGTCGTTTGCGGTGTCGCGCAACAGGTCGCGGCGTAGAGCTGCTACCAGAGCTAAGATATAAAAAATTATAAATAAACATTAACGTTGTGAGTGCTCTATACATTGCCAGACATTTTCACAAACGGCTATTTGTCCACGAAATGCTGCACCAGCGATACTGAATAGCTGAATAACGTAAAATTTTGACGCCATTATTATGTTATTAATAACATTTATCTCGTTGATAATTTTTGCATTGTCGCAGAAACGAGTTAAAACAATAGGTTGCGCTGTAGCCCACCCAGCGGTCCAAAACCATATAATACTCCCGTGGTATTCTCGCTGTGTACAGTCCTAAATAATGGCACCAACACCGTCGCGCAAACAAAATGAATCACGAGTAAACATAATGGAACGGGCTATACACAAAATTTCCTTTTAGCATAAATCGACGGCAATGAATTGCCAAGTTAACCGAATCGCTGACAAATGTTCCTTACACAACCAAAGAGCTTTAATTTGTTGCTAAAATTGACGAAGGAAACATTCAAAATAATGAATAAACTACTGATCTACCCACAAGATAAATAAATGGCTGCTCGAATCGCTGAAAATTTTTCCAGCCGGGCATGACGGCTATGAAATGTGGACATTTTGAAAATTCATTTTTAATAAAGAACGCTAATGTAGTTAACAAATAGCCTCCGAAATGCGGCACAGACGAGTGCTTGTTGGGGTTAAAAGCAACGTTTAAACGCAAGTTATGTCGTGTTTCCCACGGCAACCAAAAGATTAGACATAGACATGAAGCACATGCTACCTAAAAATCAAACTCCTCCCTTAGTTGGATTAGCCAAAGTACAATTACCGTCTGGACCGGTTTCACAGACTGCCAAAATTATACCGGCGTTCAACCAAGTTTGGAATTGGAGAACTGAAAATACCTGAACGGGATTTTCTATAGCTCACCAGGTTGGTACCCGGTCAGTTAATATGAGTGAGGATACCCGTGGTCTTATCCCCTATTTGGAGAAGCCAGTTCGGCTATAGTGAAACACAGAATGTAGTAGTATTGACCTCATTGCAGTCGTTTTTCGTTCGTTTCAGCTGCAGCAAATCGATCCCATGCGGTAGTCACTGCCAAATTTCATCCAAATTTATTTTGAATGATAGCAAAAAAATTAAGATGTCATTCAGCAACATCAAAATCTAGCATCGTTTACAATGCGAATCAGATAGGAGCGAAAATTATCGTCAAGCAGCAACTATGTCACGTAATACACTATCATCATATTCGCCAGACGAAACTTCGCTTTATATCACAAACCACAATAGCAAACCACTGGCCTGTCCACAGCCTTCCGCAAATTGGGGGATTTTGGGTAGCCGATGACGTTGATTCCCTTTGAAGATTTCGAAGAAAACAGAAAACGCCAATTGAAAACATTAATAAACCAAGGATTTAGTCGAACATGGTGGTTTCAAGTTAGTAGGGAGTGGCGAACACAGGCGCGATCCGGAGTCAAACTTTGTTGAAATTACGAATATAAAAAGTTTGCTCAAGTGGATGGAACCGTTTCTGCAATGTGTCTGATAGTATCTGGAAACTGTTTTAGCGTTTATCGTGATGAAATCTGCTTCTAGATTTTAAGACGTTCGCTGAAACAGAGCATGTTCCCATTTCATGCCCTCAGACAACGTCCGGTGCCCCTGGCCCTAACCCAAAGGTCCTCCAATTACCACCCGCCTACCAAAATTGTGAGTGAATGGAGAAGCCAGCGATCTCTAAATGAAGTTGGTGTATTTGGTGTGTAAACAATAGAGAGAGTTCATGCGTTGGCGAAGATTTCAAATAAATTATCTGATTATGTATATCTTTTTTATCTTTTTGATGCTTTGACATACAGAAACTGAAGAAAATTTTACATTGGCCGTCATTCGGCTACGCTTATTTAAAAATAAAACTCATTTGCCACCCACATTGTCCAGGATGTTAATCAAACATGGTTAAAATGTAAACTATTATGCTTCTGACTGCAAGCACCGTGAGATTCCGCACTTTATGCTGAAATTAGTTTGCTTTATTGAGTGTTTATTAAAACGGCATGGAGTTTCCCATGTAGAGGCTTAGGATGCTGATTTTCGGCTATATCAATTTCGACCCATTCAATGTTTTGCGCCCGAATTCAATCGCGAACAGCTTTACGCCGAATTTCAATTGACCAAAAAGCGTTGCGTAACAAGTTTTATGCAAAATTACAAAATAGGATAATTTGCGGGGTCACCTTAAGTTCAATCGTGAATTAACCATGCGCTTTTCAGCCAGAATTAAACACCACTATCTGCTGCATTCCAAATTCCTTATCTCTACATAAAACTTTCTTTTATTGTTTAAACATAACCAGCATACTTTTCATTATAAAGAATTATACAAAAAATGGCATTAACAAGTACATTATTACATGCAACGGACATGGGGCTCAAAACTTATAATGTGAAAATAATAATTATCGAGATTCGAATAATACAATTTATAATATAATCTAAGTCAATAACCTATGTCTATTTCATCTGAATACATAGACAGTAATCTGTTACACGCACATATGTGCAGACATAGACCAGAGAAAACTGGCCTGTACACAATATGAAGACACTTTCTAATTCCACCATGTTCGCAGGCAAATGTAACGTTAAGTCAATCGGTAGACTGTATTCAACTGTGTTTATGAACTGATGAACGCCTATGAATGTTTGCTGATACAATGTTACATCTCGAATTGACTTTAAAAAACAGGAGTCGATTTGCAGGATTAATCCAAAAATATATGAGCAAAAATGAAAATATAAGAACTATAGAAAATATAAGAGCGGTGACGTATATGTATGTGTGTCGACCTAGTACCTGGATCCCGATCTAGAACGCTTTTGATCGTCCTCGTCATCTTCGTCGGAACCGGATCGAGATAACGACGACCCACGTTCGTCCCCGCTCGATGACGATGAATAACTTCCGCTGCGCGATCGAGACGATCCATCCGATGACCTGTGTTTTATGAACAAAAATGTTTTAATGAATACATGCAAAACACAGCTCGTACATATATAACAAAAAACAACCGAAATTCTAGGTCTTGCGAAAATCATGTTCCGGTTGCAGTTCCAGCAAAAGGTAAAAACCATACCGGAACCGAAATTCCAGTTTTAAAATGTTCCTCGTTTTTGATTCATATGTTGTACACACATTATGCATTATAAATATG